>JAULCC010623089.1:0-10191 GCA_032358795.1 Nuttallia obscurata
TCGCTTAATAAAGATTCCTGGACTCGTCTAATAATATTTTATATAAAGTGAAAACTCATCAGATATCCTCTATATATTAGTAGTAGTAAGGAAAAGAAAGAGGAAGAAGGTTAGTTCTGATAGTATTGACACTATATGATCAATATTTGAAAGCCTTAAAGTTAATAGAAATTATGGCACTTTATCTGCTATGAAAACAGACCAAAACAAACTAGAACTATCACTGAAGGTGATTCATACCCGCATCTTTATCTTTGGAGCAGGATATATATACATCCTTGTGCACTGCAATTCCTCTCACCAAGGTCTATCTACATATGAAGTTTCATCAAACTAGCAACATTAGTTATGCTCCGGACAAAATTAAGATACCCAAAAATCACAAGGGAGAGTAACTCCTTTCAAAAACCAATCAGTTTTATAGTTCTTGTGAACTTCATTTCCTCTCACCAAGGTCTATCTAAATATGAAGTTTCATCAAACTAGCAACATTAGTATTGGAGAAATGCACCGGACAAAATATGGAAAAAATTAACAAAGGGGAATAATTCCTTTCAATGAGCAAGCAAGGTTATGGTTCTTGTGCACTGCACTTCCACTCATCAAGGTCTATCTACATATGAAGTTTCATCAAACTAGAAGTATTACTATTGGAGTTATGCTCCGGACAAAATCAAAATACTAAAAATAACAGAGGGGGATAACTCCTTTCAAAAAAGCAAGCAGAGTTATGGTTCTTGTTCACTGCTCTTCCACTCATCAAGGTCTATCTACATATGACGTTTCATCAACCTAGTTACAGTAGTATTGGAGTTATGCTCCGGACAAATTTTTGTAGACCAACCGCCCGGCCGACCGACCGACCGACAGGGTGACTCCTATATACCCCCCCAACAAATTTCATTTGTGGGGTATAATAATTCAAATAGTTCATACACATAACGTATAACCTATAACCGAGCGTAATCAGTATGTGTAAATAAACCGAGGAAGCCATGCATATTGTGAACAACCATTCACAATTGATAAAATTGATAACGTATCGACCTGTCAACACTGAATCCAGAAGTAGGAGAAACAACCTGGTAACTTGGGGTACCACCGAAAGAATTAAGATATACTGTGAAGATCTGGTTCTGAATTTTCTAAGATGAGTTGCTTATTGTTGCGTCAAAAATGTGCATTGATTTTATCGTCTCGGGCCATTGTCCAGTGCAACTAACAGGAACAAAGAAAACCCAAATAGCGTGCTATCATTGTGCGTTTCAGGGATTACGGTGATTAAGAGACAATACTGAATATTTCATACAAGCTGAAAGGTTCATCGTTTGGCATTGGCAAGGACTACCCGAAAGAAATCGCAGACGCTCACGGGGAATCAGAGGAGTCAAAATAGGCACGATTACATCGACACAAATTACAAATTTGGTACCCAGCCAAGCTATTTATTGAAAGGAAAATAAAAAGAATTAAGTTCCCCGACTTGCACGAAGTTTAAAAAGAAAGCCGTATTGCTGGGTTCGAGTTTGATAAATTTGGTACACAGAGTACACCGCCCGGTTAGCTCACGTGGTAGAGCGTCCGCTTCCGGCGTTGGAGGCCGCGGGTTTGATTCCCGACCGGGTCAAACAAAAGACTTTAAATTTGGTATTTAATGGTTATCTCTCTATGGCGCTCAGGATTAAGGGTTAGCATAACGACTGGTTTGTCGGTGTCAGGATAAAGTGACCGGCCGGGCTTCAGCCCCCCTCCCCATGAAGCAGTGCTATACACTACTGGGCACGTGATTAGAGAATATAGGTTTGTGTCGTAGATAGAAGGCGTGTATCTGGCAAGTGAAAAAAACAATGAGGCGAGGCTTTCCGACCCGACCTTCTATCTACGGCACGAACCTGTTAATCGATTTATCCCGTCACAGAAAATAAAATGATTAATAAAGAGTCACATTGTTTCAGCGAGCGATTTTTAGCCCATTTTCATCAATTTAACCAAAATGCAACAACAGCTTCTCCCTTTCACATCAAACTGCGGTATTTGGAATCCGCGACAAGAAATATTTACTACATCGACAAGGCTTACAGAGGACTATAAAAGGAAATTAGAAATAAAATAATCAAAGTTCTGAAGGTACTGATGTTGTTCGGTACGTTATTAACTTTACAATGTTGCCGGTATGTCAGTAGTTGGCACATGAGAAGTATGATTGATTGAGTTGAGTTGGATTTTACGGCACCGCAACACTGTATAGGTAATATGGCGTCATTCAGAAAAAAAACTCGTTGGATCCACATCTCATTTACACCGAGATAAAAATATTGGGTATGGATACAACAACTTATTACCTGCTGGAGAATCAGAGATGTAGAAAATCCAGATTCACGTTAAAACCCTGTCAGTCGCCTCTTACGTCATGCCAGGGTTAATCAATGGTCCAAAGTCTTGTGCTACATTAGCACGCCCCAGGCATACTTAGGGTTGAGAAGTATGGAAACAATTGCGCTTAAAGCTAACGCGTACAGAAATTATTTTTGAATAAAGGTGTTATTCTAATATATCATTTTGCACCTATTTCCCCACAAAACTAAACTGACAAGATAAATTTAGATGATCTTTTATGTTTACTTATACCATAAAATTAAAATATTACATCATAACCTAAGACTTTCTTTGACCCAAGGTCCACAAAACAAGAGGAGTCTTCTACTGGTCAGACCTAACCTCCATGTTAAGTTTTAGGGCCATTGGACAAGGCAATATTGAGTTATCAGTCGGACAAGCTTTTCACTTTCAATTTCACTGTGACCTTGACCTTTGACTAAATGACCTAAATCAACAGGCTTTCTCTACTAGTCAAACCGAACCTCTAAATTGAATTGAGGAAGTAGGTCAAGGCATTGTTGAGTTGTCAGTCGGACAAGTTTTTCGCGTTCAATGCCACTGTGACCTTTGACCAAATGACCTCAAAACCAATAGGCCTCTTGTACTAGTCAGACCCAACTTTCATGTCAAAATTTTCATGTTGAAAACCATAGGTCCAGGCATTTAGAGTTCTCAGTCAGACAAGCTTTTCGTGTTCAATGTCACTGTTACTTTGACCTTTTACCCAATGATCTCGAAACCAATAGGAGTCTTCTATTGTTCAAGGTCAACCTCCAAATCAAGTTTGAGGACCCTAGGTCTAGGCATTGTTGAGTTCTCAGTCGAACAAGCTTTTCGTGCTATATATATCTGACCTTGACCTTGGACCACGGTCCTAAAAATTAAGACGAGTCTTCTATTGGAAAGACCCAACCTCCATATCAAGTATAAGGACCATAGGACAAAACATTGTTGAGTTATCAGTAAGACAAGTTTTTCGCTTTTAGTATCACTGTGACATTGACCTTTAACCAAAATGACCTCAAAATCAACAGGCTTTCTCTACTAGTCAGACCCAACCTCTCAATTAAATTTGAGGACAGTAGGTCAAGGCATTGTTGAGTTATCAGTCGGACAAGTTTTTTGCGTTCATTGACACCAAGACCTTTGTCCAGATGACCTCAAAATCAAAAGGCTTCTCTAGTCAGTCCAAATCTTCATGTCAAGTTTGATAGCCATGAGTTCGGGCATTGTAGAGTTCTCAGTCAGACAAGCCTTTCGTGTTCAATGTCATTGTTACCTTGACCTTTGACCCAAGATCATCAAAATCTATTGGAGTCTTCTACAGTTCAGGGTCAACCTCCAAATCAAGTTTGAGGACCCTAGGTCTAGGCATTGTTGAGTTCTCAGTCGAACAAACTTTTTGTGATCTATATTTCTGTGGCCTTGATCTTTGACCAGGGTCCTCAAAATCAGGAGGTGTCTTCTACTGGTCAGACACAACCTCCATGTCAGGTTTAAGGGCCAAAGACAAGGAAATATTGAGTTATCAGTCTGACAAGCTCTTCACTTTCAATACCACTGTGACCTTTACCTTTGACAACTGACCTCAAAATCAATAATCTTCCTCTTCTAGTCAGATCCAACCTCCAAGTTAAGTTTGAGGACTGGAAGGTCCAGGCATTGTTGAGTTATTAGCAGGACAAGCTTTTCGTGTTCAATGTCACTGTGGCCATGACCTTTGACGAAATAACCTAAAAACATAGGGGTCATCTAATCATCATTATGAATCTCCCAAATGAATATGAGGACTGTAGGTTTAACGACGGATAAGTTATTGGTCGGAAACCATTGGTCTACCAACCTACTGACATGAGCAAAGCAATATACCCCAACTTCTTTCTGAAGGGCGGCATAAAAACTATACTATGCAAAAAAAGAAACTTTACATGGGAAACTGATGTGCATAGTATTATTTACACCTATAATTTTGCAAAAGTGTCGGTGTCATTTGAATCTTTAAACAATCATCTGTGACTTTCTGGTAACAGTTTTTGAAAAATATCGAAACGCATGCTTTAGTTAGCTATCAAAGTGCAAAGGGGTCGAATTTGAAAATCAAGAAAATTTAAAGTGATTCCTGGTGTGTTTAAGATGCTATGCCGGCTTCGTTGGTATGCCAATCTGCATAAATTCATATTAATAGCGTGTGTGACCGCCGTTACTTCTGATGCAGATAAGGGTTCGACTCCACATGGAGTTTGTGTAGCGTCGGATTACGTCATTAAAAATGTCCTGTCATTCTTGTAATAAAGCCCGTTTTAGGTCGTTTACGTTGTTTATTTGGTGGTTACTCTAATCCGTCGCCCCAACTCATCCCAGATATGCTCGATTTGGTTAAGATCAGGAAACACTGCAGGTCTTGGCAAGACTTTGTTGTGAAAAAGCGGTCTATGACCTACGTCCAGCAGGATTATGGTAAGAATTAGTCAGGCGTGAGAAGATGACCAATGGTAGGCCAGACGGAACCAATGTTTTAAATGACGGTTCGCCTTTCTCACTCTCTTACCTGCGGGCAGTGGAGAACCTTGTCTTTAGACAGAACTGTAAACAACACAGTAATCAAGGTAAGTCTCCCCTCCTTGCCCAAATACCCCGACTCACTTTTCTTTACAACGCGGCCTCTTGAATTTATACTTGAAATTTACTTTATTGGCGACGAGGATAATTTTGGCCTTGTGTATTCATTGTGTTATCTCTCTTTGACTATTGACACGTTTACGTAGCGGTTTACGCGGTCTTGAGTTTTTTGAATTACATTGACTTTGTTTGTGTAATTGAGGGGAGGAAACACAGTGTTTATTCTATGTAAAGAATTGTAAAGGCTATATTGAAGGGATATTTACTTTACTTTTGTATTTGTTTATATCTGAATTTAATTTAGCATAACCGGGGGTATTCATATTCGGCTTTTAGCGGAATATCCAGTTTTCCCATTACATAGAAGTTCCTTTTGGTAGCCTATGTACACGTAGTCATTTCCCAACTCAGTTTCTACACTAAAAATATTTAATTTCTAGTGTTTAATTTCAATATCGTCAGGGTCTACGTAAGAGTGACAGGTGTGAGCAATTAAGGGTTCAAGTTGTTATCTAAACGCTTGAACATTTGCTTTCCTTTACATGTGCTTTAAGGGAGTTCAAAGTGCATTTTACGCAATTGAACTAGTTTCAGTTGTTTTGTAAACGCTGAAGCTCAAAGCATTAATAAGGTGTTAGAACAGCAATGCATTCTAACTAATTTGAGTTGTTTTCTAAACGCTCAAATTCAAGCAAACCCAAAACCCTTTTGTTGACAATTTATGTTATTTTCTAAACGCGTAGATTAAAACAAAATGGCTACTATTCATATCAACACTGCATATGAGAATGAACTTAGGCTTATACCAGGGATGGGGAAGAGGAAAGCTGCAGCCATTCTTTGTCATAGACAAGTGTATGATCATGTATCCAAGGAGGCTCTCTCATTGCTTTTTATGGGAAAGTTATCTGAGGAGATAATGTCTGTGATAGACTTTTTACCCCAGCCACATCATTGGGGTATCCTTTGGACTAATCAGTAGGTGGTGGTCATTATGAAAGTCAAGCTATTCATTCACCTGCAGGAAGCCTTTCAAATTCTCAAAAGTTTCCTAGTTTGACAGCTGAATTTGAAAGAGAGTTGCAACAGCTCGGTTTGGGTGTGTCAGTTAATGCAGGTATGGAGAATCTGGTAGCTGGACTACCTGATACTCCAGAAAGTGTTTGTGCAGGGAAAGAATATGAACCAAGAATGCACACTTCAGATTTGAAAAATGACAGAAGTGTCGCAAGTCTGCATGATCTGGAGGAGTGGACAAAAAGACAGATTGAGCAGTTGCAACTCACTTTAAGAGTACTGAACATGCAGCAAGAACTGAATGCCAGTACAGTTGAGTTTTCTAAACCTTCTGTTAAAGTAGAACAAGTACCAAGTATGAAGTCTTCTAGACCTACTTTGGACTTGTCTGCTAAAAAAGAGAAACTCCACAAGTCTTCTGGACTGCAGGAATCTTCTGGCATTGAGGGGGCAGTTTTGAAGGTAGCTAAGCTTGACAAAGCTATGCGTCTGGGGCATTCTACTTATCCTAACAAAGGAAATGTCGAGAGATCAAATGTATTAAGTTCTGATACAGATTTACAAACCAGTCGTAAAGCTAAGTCAAAAGCTAAAGCTAAATCCAAAGTAGAGAATCTGACAGTAGCTCCCAAGCAAGCTCTGTTTCAGATTTTGAATCAAACTCTTGCTCAAAAACTAGAGAGAGAAAGAAGACAAGATCTAAAAAGCAAAGATCTGTTAAGAAAGCATGCTCGAAGAAGGCTGAATATTTTTATTCATATTCTCTTTCAGATGCAGAGTCTTCAACCTCATGTTCCTCTTCTTCGGAAAGGGAACACCACAAGAAGCTACACAAACATCAAAGTAGCAAGTCTAATATGACTGTGTCTTCTAGACACAAGAGTTCTAAAAGAATAAAACGTGGTGATCCTAAAAGGTTGCCAAAGAATCTGAGATTTGATGGTAAATCTTGCTGGCTTTCCTTCAAACACAAATTTGAAAGCTACCGTTCCGTGCTTTGGTGGGGAGAGGAAAAGTGTGGAGATTACCTAAATTGGAGTCTCGAAGGTAAAGCGCTCGACTTCTTTGCCATCGTTACCCGGATGGGGGAGGACTTGTCCTTCAAGCAAATCATGAAGAGGCTGGAAGGTCGCTTTGGGTCCTGTGAAATTATAGAGACAGCCCTGGCGAACTTTCAGCAAACCAGCCAGAAGCATCTTTGGAGGACTGGGCTGACCGAGTTTTAACGTTGGCTACATCAGCATTTAAAGACCTGCCTGAGAGCCATAAGGTTCGTGAGGCAATGTCAAAATTTTGTCAAGGGTGTACAGACAAGGGTGCTGGAAAGTATGCTTGCCTAGCACACCCAAAGACGATGCAGGCAGCGTTAAATGCGGTAAAACACCATCAATACATTGTCAAAAATGTGGATGGTAAAAAGAATGCCCGAAGTCCTAAATAAAAACCAGTATTAACTCAGTTCACAGAACTGACAAAGTTAATACAGGAAGTGACAGAGGCCATTGCCCAAAAGACAGACAAGTCTAAAAAAAACCCAGGCATTTAACCCCAAAGTGGAATGCTTTTTCTGTTCAAATAAAGGGCACTTCAAGAAAGACTGTAGATAATATGCAGCTTGGTTTGAAAAGAAAAAGGATCTGCAAGGTGAATCAAGCTAAAAGGGTTTAAACAAGTAAGGACTGAGAAAAGAGACAACGCTTCTCAGTTCTCACTCAGAGAAAGTTTGATAAGTGATCCAGCACAGAAATCTAGAAATCACTAGAAATCCAAAAAAGGTTCGTTCAGTTTTTGCAGCTTCTAGTTCAGAATTGACAACACCATTTGAGGACACTTCTAGTAAAGTTAATTCTCTATCAGGCAAAAAGGCTGTAGAGGCTTCTAGTCACACAGTTAATACTAATAAGGTATTACCTGATACCTCAGAGACAAACTCTACTAATTGTGAGGTTTCTAATCTGCCGGAAATGAGTGTTAAAGATGAAAAACGAAGTCTGCCCATACAAGGGAACCAGTAAAGGTACACCGAGTTTGTGCAGGATCATCCTTTATCTAATTGACAGATGGGGAAAAGAGAATAAACACAAGAATAGATTCAGGTGCGGAAATAGCAACTTGAAAGAAAACCCTAGCAAGATTAAAGACGTGGTTATGCAAATGGCCGACAATGAAAACATATGTTCATTGTTAAAAGGGTGAAAATCCCTGTGGCAATTTATAAAGATAAGACGCCAGTTGTTGCTAGAATATCCTTGACGATAATATACCTTCAGGAAGTGCTTCTAGTAATCAGGGAGGGAAATATCACTCTGCTCCTCCAGTGGCTTCTAATCAAGTAGGAGAGAGTCAAGTCAAGAAAGATGAAACTCTAGTGACAAATGCTCCGAAACATCCAATACCAGATCACTTACAAGAGGTGTTTGAAAAAACTATTGCACACCTAAATGCAAAACAACAAAATGAATAAGCAGGCGTGCTACGCAGCTATTCAGATGCTTTTGCTAAAAGTGAGTTTGATTTGGGCAGTTTTACTGCAACGGAGCATGAAATTGACACCAATGATGCAAAAGCTATCAAACAGCAAATGTGTAGGACCCCTGCATACTGTGCTGATGAAGAAAAAGGCCATTTGCAAAAGATGCTTGAAGCTGGTGTCATTCAAGTATCAGTCTGTGAGTGGGCCTCCATCTCCTGTGTTAATCTAGCTCAATCCCTTTATCACCTGATAAAGAGGAATTTAAAGGGCGTAGTGGATAAGGTGTTCGCCTTGCGTTCAGGAGGTTGCGGGTTCGAGCCCGAAGGCGGCCTTTCTCCTGACCTTCATTTGATGACACCAACTACTGGTTCTAACAGGAAACGGATTCGAAAGTGTTTCTACAAGCCATAGGCTTTCGACATAATATAGCTAAAATAAATAAGTTTAAACTAAAGAGGAATTTAAATGAGGCAATATTGAGCTAGAATTCTTCAATACTTTGAAAAGTCCCTGACCAAGCCACCAATATTAGCACAGCCTAATATTGCAGACCAATCTACTTTGGATGTGGACGCTTCTCGAGTAGCTTTAGGTGCAGAATTATTTCAGGTTCAAAAGGGAGGAAAACGGATCATTGCTTCTAGCAGATTCTCATTAACTCCAGAACAGATGAATGTCTGCATAAAGAGGAAAGCGTTGCTAGGTATTGTGGGGTTCACCCGGCAGTTTCGACGTTACCTTCTAGGGAAATCTTTACTGTTCGGACAGATTATCGAGTCTCACTTGGTTGTTAAGGTTCAAGGAACTTCAAGGTCAGCTCGCTCGATGGATTGAGGAGCCCTCTCAATATCACATGATTGTGAAACATCTTGCAAGGGCAAAACATGGAAATGCGGACGCACTTTCAAGGATCCCAAATCCTTTAGGTCCATGTTTTGCAGATTAAGCTGATCTACATCCTGCTGATTTGCTATGTTGGGATGTAAATACGGTATGAGGGCACACCAACAATGGGTTAAATTCACAGATGTGGTTAATATTGTGGAGTTGGTCGTACAGAATGCATCCCACAAAGTAAATGGCACCAAAGTGGCCACAGCAGGGGAGGTAACACCAAGTCTAGAGAACCTCTCAATGAAGAGTCAGGAGACACAGGAGTCAAAACAGGCTAAAAGAGACTGAAAATAAAGAAACGGATATGAGGAGTCTTCTAGATACTCATGTTCCAGAAAAGTTAGATATGAGGAGTCTTCTAGATACTTATATTCCAGGAAAGTCAGAGATGTGGAGTCTTCTAGATACTCATATTTCAGGAAAGTCAAATATGTAGAGTATTCTAGATACTCATATTTCAGGAAAGTCAGATATGAGGATTCTTCTAGATACTCATATTACTGAAAATCCAGATGTGAGATGTCTTTTAGACACTCACAAGGAAAAAGACCAAGGTTTGGGACCTATGTTCGTTGTCTCTACTGGCAATGTAAAAAGAGGGTATAGATAATGAGCCTAGGTAATTGTTTAATTGAAGGAGTTTTAGAAATTTACATAATTAAACAATAATTTACATAATTAAGATAGTGATTTATATAATTAAACAATAATATATGTAGAATCCAAATAATAAAGTATGCCAGTAGAGGTGTTCGAAGAATATACGTTGGTATCCCAACCTGCATAGGGCTAGCCTTCCAATAAAACAC
>JAULCC010623111.1:1106-17500 GCA_032358795.1 Nuttallia obscurata
TTAAAAACCCCGCCCCCCCCCCCCCCCCCCCTTTATTCAGCCCTATATGCCGATGTAGGTTTATCTGTCTCTCTCCTGGATTTGAAAAGTAAAATATATTCCAGCCTGCTTGTCTGGTACGAGAGAAATAGGCCATAGACTATAAAGGCAGAGAAGGGGAGGACATTTTTGTTGGTTGAGATAATTTTATAGTTTTAATGAAAGTGACATAGGTGAATGGGGTTTTATTTGAACAAGCAACATGTAGAAAGGAAAGCGACACTGTGAATGATTATACCAATAGATAAAACGTGTATTAAAACACTTGTGGAATGTTGAGGCCTATTAAACTACATATCATTTGAAAACTAGGTTAAAAGTATATATCTTGTGGGATGTGTTAGTACTGATTGTACATGGAAATCATCACACCATGAGTTTACACCAAGTCACTGTATTTATTTGGAGAAATATTCAGCTCCTTTTGCACATAAGTGATCATGGATATTTTTGGCTCTACTGTTACAGATTGAATAATTACTATGTTAACATTATGCATGTTTCATCTAATTAGTTGCAGCATTGTGCATTGTTGTGGAAGGGAAAGGGGTGCAACCATAGGGAACATAGATGTAGATTAAACCTATTATTTTGTACCTCATTTCCATAGAAAAAGAGCATTTTGCATAAATTTTAACATTCTATAACATATAACCACGGCAATATAAAGCTGATACAGCTACTGTTTGTGTAGAAGTTATTGCTGACCAATGTCCATTTCATAACTTCATAACCCTCAGATCAATGTTAAGCTCCTGATTATCTTTATTTTCCCATATTTTCCCCCCACAACCCACTTCAGCCACACAACCCTCATGCTCTCTCTCACATGCCTTGGTCAGTGGTAATACTTGGCAGCTGGCCAACAGTATTCATGAGTCCATGTATATAGTGGTCAGTTATGTAATCCCCAGGACTGGTCAGTGAAGTAAACATGATAAAGATCAATGGTCAGTTGTTAGGTCAGTCTGTTTACACACCAGATACACAGCAATAGTGGACTGAGTCATGATTTGCCAAGGTATGAAGAAGGCAAACATCCCACTACTCAGAACATTTATGTTAGAGATTAGAATTAAGAGATTTTGGTCACACCTTGGGTAAATCTTCAACTGATTTATTCTGATCAGGGTCATATATTTTACTGTGTGGGCTGGATCCAGTGGTCTAATGTAAATGGACATTTCTATGACAACTAAGCCATTTGTCTCACAGACTCTCGCTGTCGTTTCAAGTATGAAAGTTGTTAGTTACTTGAAGAGATGCTAGCTAGCACTGGTTGACCCATAAAACCCTAGCATCCTAAATTATTTTGAAGAAACAAATCATTCAAACTTGACCAATAGCACTAAGCAGGACTGCTTGTTTTTATTGTAACCGGACTGGTGAAAAACAGTGGCCCGACCGGGACTCGAACCCAGGGCCTCTGGCTTACCGTGCCAGCACTCTAAAAACTGAGCTACCGAGCCACCTGATCCAGACCTCACTCATTTTTCACCAGTTACCTATACCCGGCCCGCTACACTATATTGAGCTCCCAGAAAGACCATATTTTTAAAGTTTAAAGCTTACTTTGGTTTAATTTTAAGCAAAATTGATTATGTAATCTGTCAACATAGGCACAAACTAAGACTCATGATAGATACTCTAATGCATATTATGATAATATAGATTTAGATAATGCTTCAGGTAAAATTCATGCCTTCAGAAAAACAAACTCAAATTCCCAACATCTGTATACATGTACAAGTTCTTTAAGACAGAAAGACCAGCTAAGATTAATTTGTCTATGCCCAAAAAGCAACAACGAAACTGAGAAATTATGTCTCGAAATCTTTGTTGTGAATCTCAACAACACTGTTGAGCTTGGAAACAAATTCCGTAAAAGTTTCATAGTCCCGGACTACCGGTACACTGATTTCCACTGTAAACTTGAGTCACATGTAAGTTAACCTAAAAAAGTCTATTGGACTGATCTGTAAGGGAAAACTGGAACAGTTCATAACCGACAAGAGAAAGGCCTATGGTCAGTTAAAATCTTCATATTTAAATTTTCACATTACCCAAGGTTGATTCCCAAGCTAAAACACTCGTGCAATATTGTTGCTTGAGATTTTTTACTGGTGCTGCTGTGATTCTAATTGTGTTTTAGTTGTGTCTCATGGGGAAGAGTAATTCCTGAATTCAATTATTGTATATACATGTTAATGATTTTATTTGCACTGCAAGGATTTATTGCAATAGCAATGGTGTGTACCATTACAATACAGAGATGGTAAATGTGAAATCTTTTTAATTACTTATACAGGGAGTTTACAGTAAATATCTGTCAATGTAATACTAAATATCTGCTGAAAAGAAATAGAATTTAATGTGTAAAATCGCCATGGGATTAAGATTTGAATATTTCAGTTATTTTATTTGTTATAAGTTTTGTCTTAAGTAGGATATCTGTGTTTAAAATTTTTCATGAAAATGTGAGTAGAATATGTTCAACCATTAGGTATTGATTTGCGCATTTGCAAGATCAATATGATTTAGGTTAAAATTATTTTGGGTAAAGCAAAAAAACTAGGAGGGCTGAAGAATTTCACCATATATAAGTGAGACACTTCAATTATATACATTTAGCCCAATAGATATCATAGATTATCATAGATTAGTTTGAGTGAATGTCAAATTTAACATTCTCCTAAGTTTCAACAAAATATATGTTGTTTGGCTCGTCCACTTCTTGCGAATTCAATTATTCTGGAACTGACTGACATTGTCTTGGATAACCCTTTGGATCTGTAAGAGAATGTCAGCTCACTATTCAGCTAGAGAAAATCTGAGCAGATAAAATATCCCTTAGCATTATAAATGGAAATTAGCTATATTCTATTCTAGGACAAACTTCAGGGAAGTGATTGACAATGTCATATTGGCTTTGAATATGTTAGGGAAAATTTTACTGTCCGAACCCATGCAGTATAGTTATGTTAGATATATCAGCAGTGCTGCACTGAAGGCTGTATGTGGCTGAAGTTCCAGCTAGTCCTGATAAATGTGTGTGGGTGGCAGACATTAGAGTATACTGGACACTGTTATTGTTTCCCTGGTTTTATGTCTATCACTTTTAGCCAACCAGCCATACTATATTCTGGGAGAGAGAGAGATAGAAAGAGCAGCATGCCATTACCCAAGTGCTAATGGAAATGTTTGTTTGTAGGAATTTTTACAAGATTGTGAGTGGATGTGATGGGTTTTGATGGTTGTAGAAAATGAAATAATGAAGGGAAACCAGAATCTAACCACATGTCCCTATTTCATTAAATAACTATGGTTTGTAATGAAGGAGAGCTGTCCTTCAGAACAGTAACGTTTTTTATGTCGAAGGTGAAGGCAATAATATATCTTATATTCTCTACAGAACTTGTAACATCTAGTGATCTACTATAACACTACATTGTAGTTTACAAACACAAACTGTTAAACAGCATTTTCATCTTGGTGTCCAGAAAAGTCGAAAATAGAGAATCTTTGCAGGACAAGTGGATTTCTGAATGTCACTTGTCCTGGACAGGTGGCTAGTAACATTTTTACACCGTACTCCCCTGAACTTTTTAGTTTTTGATAGAAACTGAAATTTAACTGCACATTACTCATAATTAATGATGTTTTAAAATGAAAATCAATGAATAGGGAATTGAACTCTTGTAGTATATGAATGGCTGAGTAGTGAGACAAAATCAGGTTTATTCAGGAAGAAATATATATTCGGAATTTCCATACATGTTATAACATTATTAAACAATACAAAAATAAACCCAACTTACTTTAGGTCTTTGAAAATTATGTAGATATTGATGGAGTCATTTCTGGGTATACATAAAAACTATCATGTATTAGCTTATATATGTTTCAGTGTACTTATCTGCTAGTAGTTAGCCTACAGGTATTTAGAAGATACATATAATTGTATGTTTTTGGGTGACTGGACGTGTAACTGTCTATTCATTTTGTTTTGAAGATGTAATATTTTAATTCTCCCATTTCTACACATGGAAAATAGGGATTTATATCTAACTTGTCATGTGATTTGTAGTAGAAGTTAATAAATGACACATTGTATAAGTGAAATGACATCATAAACATGACTGGATAATCTAAAATCTTAAAAAAAAAAAAGAAGATAGTTATTGTTAATGGAAGAAAAATAATCCATCATTTCTTAATTCATGCAAGATAGCAATCCCACCCTCGGGATCAGCAATCTATGCGGGGCCAGGCTTGTCCCTGCATAGATTTCTCATCTCTTGGGATAGAATATTCCTATCCTACATGAGTATATGTCATAATTCTTTGCAATTTCCCGATGGAGATTCCATTATCCACATGTGTAACTAGAGTATATACAGACCAGCCCGCACATGAAAGCAGTCTAGTCTAGATCTACACTGTTTTCTCTAAGATTACTGTCTAAAATACAAGCAGTGTCGATGCTGATCTCATGATCTGTCGGATCCATGTCACATATATGATGAAAGATATTTAAACAGAGCCTTGGGTTAATTTATAACTCTGTTGGTTCTCATCACCTCTTGTTACCTCTTATATGATACTGGTACTTGATTTGCTGTATATTGATTATATAGAACTTGGGTTAATCTAGTGAAAGAGATGGGTTTTTTTGAAATTGGGTGACTGTTAGATGAAATCATGCTGTTTTTTTAACTGTTACAGAATTGAACTTTTATTGTGAATATAATTTTATCTCCCTGTAGGACTTCCCAATGTTTTTTTTCAGGGAATTTCAATATGAGAAAATTTCTAATGGCAAACTGTGTACCCTCAAAGCATATGTCTCTTAGAGGAGCAGTTTGACCTGAGTCTACAAAGTTTGATAAAGCTATACCATTCCTGTTTCTTGCATCCAGAAGTTTTAAAATTTGGTGTGATAATCTGATTGTGGCAAACTAACTCACAAATTGAAAGTAATTTTTTGTTGAGAAACTTAATAAATATATATCAATATCCTATTTGATTATTCATTGAATAATTACCTCAATATACTTGTACAAATAAATACTGGATTTTTTACCCTCTTTGTTTAGGGAATTATGTATTTGAATGCAATGCACATCAAATAGTCTGACAATAATTGATAAATTACCTCAAACAGTGTACACATAAATGTGTTATTGTATAGTATTTTTAACCATTTTTTGCCCATGGAAATTATGTAAAACATGCTCCTGAAGTTCATAACTTGTAGTGCTGTATAGATATATTCTAGATCTTAAACAGAGCTTAGATGTAGGTATGTGGCATTTTCAGATACATTAACACTAGCAATATGTTTCCTTACAAACTTATAATAATGATAGGTCACTGCTTCAGACATCAGATGTTTGTTGGTACTTTTTTGTTTTGACATGCATTTCTAACCTATAAGCTTTCATGTAAATTGTTTGCCTGTTGTGTATGCAGTGTGAAGTTAATGATTACTCAAACCTGTTGGGTTGAGTTTGTTTCCATGGTAATACCATGGAATTGATGTTATATTAGCCAGTAGCCAATATATATATATATATATATAAACATACATATATATATATGTTTGACCTTTTTAAAGCAATGTCAGTTTATATATATATTTATATATATTTTATTATATATCTATATGTATGTACTAACATTTCTATGTGTGAGTTTGTATGTGTCCAAGATAATGTGATGTTGTATTTGGAAGGCTTATAAAGCCACACCCCAAAAAACCACATTCTACCTCAGGATCTGTCTGTGAGCTTTTGATTATTCATGTATCTTTGTTAAGAATAATTTGATAATGGCAAGCTATCTATGTTTTTTTTTGTATAGATTTTTATCACATTGTTATTTTGCTTAATTTTTGAAAAATTAACAAACTGGAGGAGCCAGTCATGGTTGCTTTGTTATTAACTTTTTTGTTAGGTCAGAGTTTTTGTAGGCAGAGTTTTTGTAGGCAGAGTTTTTTTTAAAGTGTACAGCAATTTTATTGTAGTCATCCCTATATAAGCACCAATGTCCTCTAAACACAAAACAACATGGTTTTCAAATAATAGCTTTATCAACCTAATTCTTTTTCATCTTATTGTAACATCCACCAGAGACAAATGTTTTGATGAAGTAAAAGTTTACGTAAACAAAATTTGTTATTCCGTGTATATATGTTGGATAAAAGCTTTTGAGAGAAATTTTGAAATTCAGATTTGGAATACTGGTAGATTATTTTTTCCTTCTCTGTTCATAGTAAAACTGTAGATAATAACTGTTAATTCAGGAATATCAGGATTATTATCACCCCACAGTTTCCAATTATTCAGTTGAAAGAATTTGTTCTGTAGCTTGTACTAATATGCTATTGTTTGTGCTTATAGGGAAAATCATGGTAATTTCTGTTTCATTTTGTTACCAGAACTGGGTGCAGAAGAGCTTTACTGATACCTGCTGGCTTAATAGGATGTAAGGTTTGTTTTCGATGATAAGGCATATGTCATAATTAATTGATTTAATCAAATAGTTTAAAGCTTCAAGAACCAGTATGTAATATGATACAGATTCATCATTTTAAGAAAGAATTTAGAAATGAAAAAACTTTAATCTTTATTCAGTTACTGACATTGTAGATAAGAGCAACTGATGAAAAGAAATATGTATTAACGAATGGTTTACTATATAAACTCAATGATTTGATGTATTTGTCAAAAGATCACCATGATAATTATTAAAGGTGGTGTGTTCATCACTTTGAAGGTCACACTATTCTATTGGTTGAAGGGGGCCTCTGTGGCCGAGTGGTTATAGTCATTGACCTGCAATCTCTCAGCCCCTCACCACTGTGGGTTCAAATCCCGGTCTGGGCACTTCGGATTTTTCAAGTGAGGAAGCCTTCCAGCTCGCTTGCAGTAGGTTGGTGGTTCTACCCTGGTGCACTGGTCGCCCCGGGGTCTTCATCCATCTGTAATGAGCTCTGAAATACTGTTAAAGGGACGTAAGATCCGAATAAAACAAACAAACTATTGGTTGATGGTTGCCATGTGGGAATGCGGCCTCCATTTATGCAATTCAATTTAAAGTTTAGAGAGTTAAACAACTGCAGGCAATGAGTGTTGTTTATAAAACTATATGACATCCAAATAGGCTTAGCAAATTTCCTTTATTGTTTGCGTTCGCTTATAAAGACTTTTTTCATATCAACATGATAATGTTGTGTACCTATCCTCAATCTCAAAAATGAACTCAGAATTGTAGATAGTGTTATTATCTTGTGAGAAACATCACATCTACTGCATAGTCAATTAACTGCACTTGCTATTTTAGATTAATGCAGAATTAAGAATGAATTGAACTGAGTTATTTTTTCCGACCAAAATACAAACCAGCGTTAATTTATGGATCATTAGCATTCAAGGTACCATAAATACTGAGTAAACAAACCCTTTTAAAATTGAGATGGCTGGAGACAGTAAAAGCTGTGTATTTATCTACTAGTATTTGTCACAAATTCTGACCTCAACATTGGTATTTCTCAAGTTTGACCAGTCCTGTTATTGAAGTAGTGGATTTATATTGTGGCTGAGGTAAATTTTTAATTGAATCATGTAAGTTTTACAGATCAAGAAATTTGACATTGTCAATCTTTAGAGTTAGAATGGCTGGGTTTAAATGTCATTGGATGCATTAGCATTGATTTTCTACCTTTACATACTGAAAAAGTCTTAACAGCAAAAAATTTAAAGTTCAAGTTTCCTGTGTAATTTTTCTGTTTGTGCGTATGACAAACAGTGTAGACCTTGAGTATACATGAATTGCAGTTTCTTAATATGGACAAAATAAAACTGAAAGGATGATCATGGCTGAAGTTAGATATAAAAAATAGCTAAATTAAGCACTAAGGTAAAAAGTTTTTACTCAGCTATATCAGACATATTGTTGTTAGTAGACCATGTAGATTTATGTCAATGGCAGATAAGCAGACTGGTACTTATGAAAATGACAATGAAAAGTTGATGAATTATAGTAGAATTTAAATGTTACACGAAAATTATCAGAATAAAGACCAATCAAATTCCTGCATTTTAGAAAATGTTTTTCTTTAATTCAAATGGAAATCATTAAACAGTTTTCATTAATCTTACCTCAAGCATAAACAAATTTTTTTTTTAAGATTAAGTATAGAAACATTCTAAGATGCAAGAAAATTCCTTAAGTTCAAGGCAATACTTTACTCAAAGTCCCTCTGAAAAAAAGCTCTGTTAAATTGGTGGTTAAATTAGGGAAATAGTCTGTATTTTAAATCCCTTGTGCAAAAAACTGTGAAATAGAGGCGGAGGAAATGTGTATAATACCCATACATGCTGTATGTTTGTCACATATAGTTTAGGCTGTCTGAACCTTTCGTGTAAGTTTTGTAATTGAACACCAGACTAATGTTTGACAAAATAGGGGCGACAAGATTGCCTTATTGATTTTTATAAAGTTGGAAATTTTGGAGACAAGAAAGCTGTGGTTAGAATTTTTTACTACATACACTATCGGCTGCTAGGAATTTATGTTGCAGGTTTTTGGAGAAGACAATTAAGTATTGAACAGTTTCGCTGTTGTTTGAGAAGTAATTAAAACACAGTTTTATTATCCTGCCCCAAAATGAAAATCTGTTATTGCGGCGGTGACTTTTCGAAAGTGCCCATTAGTCTCTCGTACCAGTAGTAGTTGTTTTCTTTGCAAAGTTCAGACACACTTCTTTTTGTAAAATGGTCACTAGAATGAGGTCATATTTCATTAACTTTGTCTTGAAGTAAGAGTATTAGATTGGCACTTGCAGGACAATGAAATGCCTAACATGATGAAGGTGCTAGGGAGCCTACTGCTGCATTTGATTATTTGCCTATGAAAAAATTGAAAATACCGGTTGTGAAATTCTAAACCATAAGTCATTGATTCGTGCTTGCACCAGTTAAGAGTTAATTTAGGTCATACTTACTTGGAGTACCTTGATAAAATTAGAAGGATTGAAAGTTTGACAAATAAAGCAATCAACAACCTATTTACACCAAATAAAAAGCAGAACACTTCAATTAGTATAGATTTAGGCCTGTAAATTAACATAATACATAAATTTCTAGACTGACACTAGAACTTTAATCTTCTTGTAGATATAGCTACTAGTAATATGTTTAAACTAGATAAGCAGCAGTTTAACCCTTTAAGATTTAAATTGTCGTCCGCTACAAATGTTTTTGTTTGCAAAAATTCTAAAGTCAGCATTTTCTGTCTATTTTTCTCAGGCATTGTAATCTGAGTGGCAAACAGTATGGATCTCATAACAGAAGCTGTACTTTGCTGGTGGCTGAATTAGATCACAGATCAGACACTGCATTTTGCTGGTGGCTGAACTAGATCTCATAATAGACGCTCCACTTTGCTGGTGGCTGAATTAGATCACAAATCAGACGCTGCATTTTGCTGGTGGCTGAACTATTTCTCATAACAGATGATCCACTTTGCTGGTGGCTTAATTGGATCTCAGAACAGATGCTGCACTTTGCTGGTGGCTGAACTAGATCTCAGATCGGACACTGCTCTGCGACTTGCTGGTGGCTGAACTAGATCAAAACTGTTTGCAAATGTAATCACTATTCAGGTCCCACATTGAAAGGTTTAAATAAGGTCCTTAGGAAGACAGGTTATAACTGACAGTATCCTTTATTTTTATCTAATTTTCTTTGAAGAAGCTTAAGACATGGAAATTCACATTAATTTTTTACCACATTTTTTCCTGTAGAAGATGAAAACTGCAAAAATGAACTAGGCAGCTTTGTGGTGTGAATTGTTAGTTTTTTTGTCATTATAATTCACAAAAATGAAATTGAAAGAAGCAGTATTGATATTAGATTCTTGTGTTTAAGATCAGCCAGTTATCAAGGGAGGAATTCTTGGTATTAAAATGTCAGGAAAAAACACACCACTTGCACAGTGGAAAAGTAGAACCTGATTCTAGTCAAACAGTTGTTTGTATAACATTGCATGAATTTGGCACTTTTTTTTCCTAAAGGAATTGGATCTTTTCCAAGTTTGTGGCTTTGATATCAAGTCGAATATTAAGAACCAATGGTTACAGATGGTTCAGTGTGAAAGTTTCACCATTGATTCCTGAATTTATGGCTGATAAGAGGAGTGAAATTTGTTGGAGCAGACTAAAAGCTCTGAATAGTTGTTACCATCATAGAGATTTTGGATCCTGAGGGTTTAAATTCTTCAGTATTGATATGAAGTCATATCTATTCTATCAGAATATTAACTATTTTCCTTACTAGATATTTATATCTATTTAATGGTTGATCCAATGATTGGTCTGTGTTTTATAGATCTACAGATGTAAGGTAAAGCAAGTGCAGTTTTCATGATCCAAACTTTTAACACGCCATCAGTAGATTTAGAAAAGTTTCTGGTACAAAAATTAAACTTGCCACAGAATAGCATGTAAGAAAAGGATTGAAATGTTAGGCATCTTCCTTTTTCTCTTTCCAAAGTCTTTTCTCTAGCAGTACAAGGTATCATGTCCCATGTTTACTTTTACAAAAGCATCATCTGTTATACTTGTTGTGACATTGCTGGGCATATAAAACATAAAAGTTAAGCTATGCTTTAAAATTTTAGCCTGCTGAAAAAATGTCGTCTGCTTAAACAGTTGTCTGCCTAGATTTTAAAATTCATCAGAATCGACCAAGTTGTGGAGAAACAATTGGCCAAGTGTCAAACAGTTTGAATCCGGATAAGACACCAAGTTACTCAGTGTCTATTCTGGATCCAAACTGTTTGCAAATTCTATCACAGTTGCACTTAGCAGGCTATGAGTTAAAAGTGTCAGCCATAAGTATTTATGATCAGCAGGTCAAGTTTTTCCATTTTATTTTGGCTCTGTTAATGTGTAGGTGTATCATATTTTCCTCATTCCCTGCTTACAGTTCTATGTTTGTTTCCTAATGTAATATCCTGTTCAACAAGTGTGAGATAAATAAAACTTGTCATGCATTGAAATTGTTAGGCAGATTTCAGAATGTTGTTATCTTGTCTGAGGGGTTTCTTATCTAACTGATCTGACAATTTATTACAGCAATTTGCTACAAAATTACCCAGAAGCACTTTCCTGTTCAAAGCATCTTTGTGGTAAATAAATCAGGCATGGCCAAACTGGTTGCATCAGTGATGGTCTTTAAGGTGTGATTATGTAACCAGTCTCCCTAGGGAAAGTTCAGAGAGACTTCAAATGATATACATGTTGCTCTTCCTGTAGACTGGTTCCCACCAAAATCTCTGATTGGCTAACACTTTTTATACTGGTATCACATTGCCCTCATTAACCCACTAAGTACATGCTCTAGACATAATGGATGACAGTGCAATCTCCATCCTGGAACAAGTCTACTCAACATTGAGTGCTGTTTTCTCTATTATGGTTGTTGTTGGTGTACAGATATTGATTAGGAGAACTGCTTGATTATTGCTTACTTACCAATTTTGCTTGAAATAGTTTTGTCTGATCCAAAACAGTCCTGGTACTTTTTGTTTGATTTATTTCACTTTATGCCAGCTAAGGCTAATGGATGCCCCAGAGAGACCAAGGTTTGGGGATATAGGAGGGAATTTTGCCATTACTACCAATTTTTATGTCTTTGGTTTCATTCAGATAGGGATTAAACCTACTACCTCCTGCAGAAGAAGTAGATGTCTGCCACCGAGTTAATAGAGCATTCCTAAATGGCTTCATTATTTTGGCATTCTAAAGTAACTCAGAAAATTTTTGTTATACCATTTCAACTTCATGTACCATAATTCATCGGTCAAACGTTTTATGTCCTTTGTGGGCCTGAGGTGTGCCAATTTCTCTGGCAGACAATATAGATCCCTTTGAGACATAGGCATTTGATCTTTGTCAGCTCTCTTTTTGCAGTCCTTTAATAACCTAGTTTTAAACATAAGAAAGGATAAGACAGGGCTAGACATTTTACTTCTCAAGATAATGGCAAGAATTTTTATTACTGACTGACACTGAGTGTGAAACTGTTTTATCTTTGATAGGAAAAGGAAAATGCTTCTATAGGTTTACACTCTAGAGACAACTGCTTTCATTATAGAAATCTATTTTATAAATTATTTGGATTGGGTTAAGTCGGTGGAGAAAGCTTTCAGTGGCTGAGGAAAATCTAAGAGTATCTATCTCATTAACGTTGCCTTCTGTGGCTACCTGAAATAATCCTCGGGAATTGTGTATTATGTAATGCTTTATCATTTGCACCTGGCTGGTGTTAGCCATATTGAAATCAGTAGGACCACCATTGATAGTTGGCCACTTATCATAGCTAATGTGTGGGTTTTATAGGGGGCAACATGAAAATGATAGCTGAGGAACAAAAGGGGTGGTCTTTTCACCAGTCGGTAGACCAGTTTATATGGTTATGCCCTTAATGTTGGGTAATTCAACTTCCTGTATAGAGCCATTATCATAGAAAATAGCATATGGACTGCCAATGTTTGCAGCTAATATTACATGATACTATTCAGCATGTTCAGTTCTTGTTTAAAGATAATTTATTGCATTTACCAGTGTGTTGATACGATAAATGGAAAGATTGTCCCAAAAACACAGGAATAGCTTTTAGTCACTTGCTCGGCCCAACCTTATGATAATCAATAGGCTAGTAAATACATGTAGTTGGAAAAATGATGACTCTCATTATACTAAAACTTTCCATTGACAGTCCATAAAATGTTGGCCGCTGTTACAATAGAGCATTAGGCAAGCTAAAATTGGAGAATTGCTGATTATTAAAACAACCCTAATGTGTGAATTAGCCTAGACCAATTAAGCTTTTGCACTATATGTACTTAATAGGACCAAGCCACATGTGTGACAAGTGCAGATCCTGACCAGTCTTTACTGTTTGCTATTTTTGTTCATTAAGGAAACTTAAGGAAACTTAAGATCTTGACTGGACTTGGATAAAGTCATATCCATGATGGGAATGGTTTGGTCTAATACACAGCTAGCCCAGATTAGACATACATAAATCTTAAAGGTTTATCAGTAATCTGCTCTTATCAAGTTTATCAAAGTAAAAGAATCGGTTAATAAAAAACTGAACTAAATTGTTGAAGACTGTATAAGGAAACCAGTCCAGTTCAGGTTCTCCTGTTTAACTAAAATTGCTGAGATCGAAAGAAAAGTCAGTCCTATCAAGCCATATTGCAGAGGCATAAAATGCCTTACAAAAACATGTTTTTTATTCTATCTTCTAGATATATCCATTAAAATGAAAACATTAGTACAAAACTGTTTGTCTTTGTAAAAATGACATAATACCTCTTACAGACCTATGGAATTTATGCATCCTTAGTTTTTGAGATGTGGGTTTACACACTTGCCCATGCATAGAAGCACAAATATAGATCCAGCCAATGTGTTGCTGGTTAGTTTTTCTAATAGCTTATTCCTTAATGGCAAAATTTAATCATTGATAATTAAGTATCCAATTTTGGAAAATTGTTTAGCTTTAATTGTTTTATCTCAGTACTCTGTGGAAATGTCACAATTTACAACATCATACTGGTTGACATGCAGTAAAAATTGAAGAAAAAAGTCTGTAGACTTACAAGCATATCTGGAGTGCTGCTCAGATTTTCAGACTCTGCTAACATGAACTTGTAGCATGTAAAATGTAATACAAATAATTCTGTACTCACTTTACCTCGAAAAGTTGTCTACCTCATGGATTCCTTGTACCTCAACATCATACAGAACAAATTATTTCCTATACAAGTTACGTCTTTGGTAGGCCTTAGGAAAAGCAACATTTTGTTGATGGCTTATATATTATATAACTTATTGGATGCCTCAGAATGTCTTAGAATGATTTAAAATTAAATTCATGCATTTTTCAAGTTTTTTGCATTTGATTTACATGGGATGGTATGAATCATGCAGGGCTAGTAACTAATTAGAAAGTTCCGGGAATTTTTGTTCATAGAATGAGAAAGAAATGTATACATTTCATGCTTTTGTGAAGTTATTCTTCAGATTCTGTAGTAGATCAATGAAAACTGTTTAACACGGCTATCATTATGTAGAATTTTACCCCATGTTAAAAATTCCAACTCATGTCCTTTAAAATTCCTGAAATTTAGGAATATGTTAATACTTTATGTATAAATGTTGCCTGTAAGAAAATTCCCGGAAAGCCTTATTAATGGAAGCCCTTAGGTAATATGGAAGGTTTCACATATTTCATATATAGTTCCATTTAGGAACACTCAACTTGGCATTTTACATTTTTTCATTAAACATGCCAAGAATTTTGTTTTCACACATTGGGTTAGATTTACCAAGAATGGAATGTCACTCATATTTTTCTGGACATTTAGTATATCTATATAAATCAGCAGTAACTGTTGTTGAATGCTTTATATGTGAAAATATTTTCAAACATTTTTAACCTGTACACTCGAGGGCTAAGACTGACACTATCTGTGACAAATAGTTTTTGTAAAAAGGACAGAAGGTGTATCAGTACCTATTGTCCTTTGATGTATTGTAGCCGATGTTGAATTAGTTGCACAATACATATTATATAGTTAGTTTATGATGTTTGCATCTGGTTAAAAGTACTGTGTCATATTTGTCTATGGATCATGGTATATATGTTTATATTACTTTAATATGGTAATTCTGATATTTAAATCATGGGGATTGCTTTAATAATTTGATGCTTTTACCATAATTGACTTAACTATATCCTGGTCTTCTGCCACTTTGGTGAAATAGAAATTTTATTCATAGTATCCAGTAAATGTGCTGGTGTAAAAAATTGCATACTTTCAATCTTACTCTCTGATTAGTGATTTTTCTGCTATAAAATCTAGATTAATCAGCTGCAGTGGGTTTGAATGTACATGTATAAATTGTATTGACAGTTAAAAAGGATTATATTATCTTGAAAGTATTGTTGATGAATCAATACTCCTATGCTGGCTCAAAGTATAATGGAATGTTTAGTCTGCATTAGCTTTGGGCTGAATTGAAAAAATAATGGCATTTAAGGGGAGGGCCTGTAATATCTTTGGATTGATGTGAACAGGCAGAATGTTGTTAGACTGGAACTCTGAACAAGCTTGGTAAAGTTCACTCAGTTGCAAATGGAAGTCAAATTAAGTCCATCTAAGGCTATAAAACTTTGAGGAGTAATAACTCTTTCATGCTTATGGTTTCATAAATTTCATTAGTCGAAATTTATTAATATGACTCTTCTTTTTTTTTCACCCAATAACGGTCATATTTTAATGAGTAATGGAATGAGTTCTTCCGTACATAGATTTTATAACCTTTGACCTGGGAAGTTTGCACAATGAGAGGAAAGGAAAGCTAACTTGCAGGATAAGTTGATTGAGATTTACAGTCCTGTGAATTTTATTTCATTGTGTTGAAATGACTGATCCCTACAAGTAGTTTTGATGTTTGATCCGAGTGAGCAATGTTAAATACTGATCCCTGTTAGCAATATATACATATACATGAATATATATATATATATAACTTTTCTATACTTTTGACCATATTAACTATGTACTATGCTTAAAGCGTTAACTACACGGGTATTGCTGTTGTGTATGTAAATATGCACTTTTTGTCTTTGTGCCGGCTTGAAGCGTTTTTTCTCTGCATACCTCAGTTGTATATGAGTGGTTTTGAGGTTTTTGATAACTTTATCTTGTATGAAAGACATGTGAGTATTTTTGAGAAATACGTGTGTATATTTTCTATGTTTTAATATGAATGCTGTTTTTTAATCCTGGAAGGATGGTACCTTAATCATTGTATTATTAATTTTGTAATTCTATCAGCTGATTTGATAACAGACTCAGCTTTTGAAATGGAAAAAAATGCCCCTCCATGTAAAGTGCCCCTGTTACATCTTATCATTGTATTGTATTAAGAAAAAATGTTTCTTGTGGCTAGTTTACTGGTGTTTAAAGTCACTATGACCTTGATTATATAGGTATGACTTAACGACATTAAACACCCCTAACTACAAACAATCTGATCGGCCTATTTTCTGATGTCATTTCTTAATGAATCATACCTAAAACCATATGATTTACTCTTAGCCTTCTTTCATGTATTTTTTATATTTTTCTGGGATACTATTTTTGATTTTAATCTTAACAGGGAAATATAACACTCTGCCACTGTTCAGTTAACTAAAGTGCTTTTGATTTAATCTTAACATGGAAATATAACAATTAGCCACTGTTCAGTTAACTAAAGTGCTTTTGAT
>JAULCC010623123.1:0-10191 GCA_032358795.1 Nuttallia obscurata
TGTGCATCCTCATTATATCTTTCAAAACACTACAGTAACACCTTTCATATTTGGAACACTTCTTCACCATCATATCTAAAGTGTGTGTGCGCCATGATCCATAACTCTACCTTGCATTTTGCTTAAATTATGGCTATTTTTCAACTTAGAAATTAAGGTTAAAGGTTTCATGCAAGCCGGTATACAACTCATTATTTTCATACTTGTTATACCGCCACTTTGAAACTTTGTACACTTGTTGGTCATCATATCCTTAGCTAATGTATTAAGTACCATAACAGATACTCTATCATGTATTTTGCTCAAATTATGGCACTTTTGGTTAAAGTTTGCATGTAAGCTGGTTTACAAGCTCAGTTTTTTCATATGTATACTACAATTTCGAAACTTTGTATACCTGTTTATCTGTATATCCTGGGTTGATGAACTAAGTACTATAACTCTACCTTGTATTTTGCTCAAGTTATTGCCCTTTTTCATGTTAGAAATAAAGATTAATGTTTGCTTGCAAGCTAGTAAACAAGCTCAATACATTCATACTACTTGTTCTACAGTTTTGAAACTTTCTAAACTTGTTTGTCATCAAAGACTTGGTTAAAAAAAAAAAATATATATTGTCCTTTTTTAATTTCTGATGTAAACAAAACTACAATGCAATGAATGGTAAACTAGCCCCAACTTTAAAAAGTTCCAAAAAATTTGGTGAGTTTTGGTTTGTAGACTTTTGGAATAGTTGAACGTGCTATTGTTTCCTACTGACTCTTGTTCTGGAGATACTTCCTTTGAGATACTTTCAAAAGATGATTTTACCGGTATTCTTAAAATATTAATGAAATATATAAATGACAGTGAGGTTTAAGCACAGAGCACCATAAGATGTCTAGCTTGGGGATTAGATGTCAGTGTTTACAGAGATTGTGTTACAATGACATTTTCCTATTAGTCATAGAAACATTGCTTTTCTCTGAAACCACACATTCTCCTTAACAGCAGTGAGAAGCATTTCCCAAAGTAACAAGTTGTAATGCATTTTACCTCTGTGGAGAATTGACCTCTCTACTACAAACACATTTTATTGTTCCTGTATGGTGTTGTCTTGGAGAAGACTAGTTGTAATTAACCTGAAGTTTTCTAGGACATGGAGCAACAAAGCTGTATTCTAAGATGTGAGGAAGAAGGAGATGCACCTATGTTCTCTTAACCCTTCTGCTTGTGTTTTGAACATATTTGATTGCACAGTTAATGTTTAACCCAATCTGACTTAAGTACATCTCCTCAACATACACTACACTATAAGGATCTTAGGACAAGGTATTGATGTAAGCTTTCTGGATAAAATTAGCCAGCCAATCACATCATAGCTTTCAAGGTTTTGAAAGTGAATGTACAATTTCTATATTTAGAAGTCTTATTGTAACTATCACAAAGTCCTATTCTTACTGGTAAAATGCTTTATCTGATTGGTCGATATAAAAATAGGATATCAATAGCTAAAACAGAAAGACTATCATCCAAGAATAGATCAGTAATAAGTTGTCTTCAGATCTTCCTTTTTAGAAGATTGTGTACTTTAGTCAGATTGATGCTTAACCCTGTCAAGGCTGAATACTGTTTGAAAAATATTTGGTCTACCAAACTTGTAAGAATTGCTTTTTCTGTATTAACTTTCCAAACGTATAATCTAAGTAGCGAACAGTCTGGATCTCAGATCAGACACTGCAGTTTGCATCGGTTGATCTAGATCCAAACTCTTTGCAAATGTATTAAATTGCTATTCAGGTCCTGCACTGAAGGAGTTAAAATCACACAGAATGCTATTCTTACTTTGAGCTTCAGGATTACTTTCACCAGAACAATTCATTAAATATCCATCACACAAAGGAATTGACAGACATGCAGACAGAAATCAATGTTATGCCTATTACAATGGAAATTAGTGTCTTTGCCTGTCACAGACAAAAGTCACAGTTCTGGGATGAAACAACCACAGGTGTTGCTTTGAGAAGTCCTGATATATGATACTTTCTAAAGCCTTAATATTTACTTCAGGTGTATGAAAATTGATGAGCGTAGAACTGG
Source organism: Nuttallia obscurata (assembly GCA_032358795.1). Taxonomy (NCBI): domain Eukaryota; kingdom Metazoa; phylum Mollusca; class Bivalvia; order Cardiida; family Psammobiidae; genus Nuttallia; species Nuttallia obscurata. Next base: position 2,080 of record JAULCC010623123.1, read on the forward strand.
ACATCTTATCAGTTATTGCACTGTTGCTCTCTTAACATCAGCTGCATAATTAGTTAACCCCTGATTAAATAAAATAGACTTTTCCATACTCATAGCAGGAAGAAACTATTACACAAATGAAGGGGTTAATAGGTTAAAAGTGACTGGAGAAAAATATGAAAGTTTTTACAGCTGTAAGTCATTAATTGAAGTTATTTCATTGCGTGAGACTTTAACCGTTTTTTTTAAGTAATCATTAGCAGGAATCAGATGGTGCTCCTTAAAATAAATTACAGATAATAATTATGTGTCAACTTGTCAGTTTTATATGTCCATATAAAACCTTAACACTGTGCCCAAGGAAATCTAAAGATAATAGGAACTATGCAATTTGAAAAACAGTCAGAAAAATAAAAGTGTCTCATTTTTTGTTGTCGATATTGTGGTAACAGCATTCTGCCAAGCAGTAATAATCTGGTTTGAGTAATAAGTATATTACAGTTTATTAATTACTGATTTACTTGTAGGAAGTAGACAGATGGCTTGTATTGCTGATAACTGGTTTTTAATTACTGACATTTTCATGTTTTTCAGGTTGTTCAGGAGTCTCTCCACCAGCCACAACGATATTTCTCATCTTTCTAGTTTTTGAAGGTCTTCTGTTTGGGATTTTCACAGCGATAATGTTTGGGTCCCAATTGTCTGCCATTTGCTCAGATGAAACGGTGAGTAAGGCTAGCAATTTCAGACCGGTCCTCCTTGTATCATATTCACACAATACATGTTCAGGGATATGTTAAATTTGCAGAGAATATAATTGGAAACCCAAGGTGTGATGGTCTTAATGATGAGGATGAATCTGAAAGATTAATGGCTTTCCTGAGCCCAGAAAGCGTTAATTTAAGAGTAGTTTGAGTGCTATCCTCTGCTAGTGTCTACAGGACAGTTTGATTTGGACAAAGTGTGATGGTTGTTAGATCATTACTATACATCTACAGTGATATTTGCAATTGATAATGATCCAATATTTTGTAGTTGATATGTAACTGAACCAGTGTAGTCCTAAAACAAGGTTTTAATATGCCCTACATGAGCTATGTTTACAAAGATAATGGTGGGTACGATTGAATGCAGACAGAATATTTTTGAAAATTAAAGTTCTATTTAAAATAAATGGAGTTTACAGAGTATTTACTCTTTTTATTACATTTGAAAATCAAATTTGGCGTTGACTTGCGGTAGGTCGGTGGTTCTACCCGGGTGCACTCTGTGCCTGAAATAGTGTACAGAGGTCCCCTGGGGTCTTCCTCCACCTGTAATGAGCTGGACGTTGCAATATGGCTGAAATACCATTAAAGCGACGTTAAATTCCAAACAAACAAACAAATTTGAAGTATGAGGGATGTTCATTTAATTCTATCACTGGTATGCTTCAATGCGCATTATGAGACTCACTTGTAATTTGTTCACTTCATCCCTTATATGTATTCTCCATTGATGGAAATACTATAGAAAATTTCCTAGCCTTGAAATCCATTATTTGAAGGCAGAAAAATAGTCATTTTTGGGAACATCCTATAGACACTGGAAACTGACACTGCCTAATGAGCTTTGAGAGTCATATCGACGTCAAAAGAGGGTTTTCTTCAATAGAAGAAATAGAAAAACATTGCAGGATCTAAGAACTGGTGAATAAGGCGGGTGGAGGAACTGAAACGCATTTTCCTTTCCTGCTGCATTGTTTAATTTATTTGTAGTTGTTACTACTCTTCTCTAAACTTTCACATATTCAGTTTATGTAAACATCGTAGTGCCTAGTATGATTATCCATGAATAGTTCATTTCCGGCCTTTCGCCTTATTCAGCCTTGTGATAACTGTCATGAAGGAAATACACAACATTTTTGTAAGACATTTCCCATTGAAACACACACACACACCTTCCTCATAATAATTGACTGTGTAGTTTTGATAACATATGCATACGGAGAGAGAGAGTGAGAGAGAGAGAGAGAGAGAGAGATGAAACAAATACCCTAGAACTGTTTTGTTTTTAGCCTGCCTTTATCAAACTGCTGTTAATTATCAGATTTAATGTGGATTAAAGGCTTATTGACTTTATTGAAGAAAGTACAGACTTTTTTCCTGGAGCTACAGCAGATGTAATTGCCAGACAAATTTGAAGAAAAAAAATCTAAACACCTTGTATTGATATTAGTTTTTCTTTGTCCTTGAAGATTGGAGCTTAACAATTAAGCCTGTACCAGTTAGTTTACTGCATTTGTTCGGGAATCTAGTCAGTTAAAACCTTGCCATGCATGCAATATCTCATGCTTTGAGTCAGTAATTACCATCTTTTTATACTGTTTCAGACTATTGGTTGGGGAATATAGTCAGTTAAAACCTTGCCATGCATACAATATCTCATGCTTTGAGTCAGTAACTACTATCATTTTATGCCTTTTCAGACTCCAGATATATAGCTGTGTGCAAAGTTTAAACATTTCTGAATTTCAGTTTTTTTATTGAAGATAATAAAAGGCATAAATATGTATTCATGAAAGATAAAGTTATTTATCTAAATCAATATTAATGTTTCCATGTAACCTTCATCAAAATGTAAATAAATAACAACCAATACAATTTTTTAACTATTTATTGTAGCACTAATGCACATACCTATAACTGCTTGATACTTTTAAGATGTACCATTTTCAAGACTCTTTGTATTTGTTGCATTCTTCTTTGAAAACTCAATTTTATGGGCTAGTCGAAAATGTGGCCAACTAGAAGACCGTGACTCTTGTTTGATCAGCTCATAATTTGAACTGTTCAATCTGTGAAATATGGCAAGCTTAATTTGCAACATGTATTTGCACTATGCACCCAACAATTCATCAACTTCTTAAGTGAGGCATAAGTGGCCCAGTGGAAAAGTCAGTAGTCTGCGCCACTGTAGGATCAAATCACGGCATGGAAAAACAGTCTTTTATTCATGGAAGCTACCCAACTAACTTAGTTTAAACATTATTGTTTTAGAGTTCAATTATGAAAAAAGTATTTAATTTAAACTTATTTATTTTCGCTCGATTATGTTGAAAGTCTATGGCTTTTAGAAAAACTTTCGAGTCAGTTTCCTGGGTAGCACCAGTATTTGGTGTCAAAAATTGAAGGATAGGAAAAAGGCCCCCTTCGGGGCTCAAGCCAGCAACCTCCTAAACACAAGGTAGACACCATATCCACTACGCCACTACGCCCTTCAAAAGTATTAAAAAGTATTTGGCTTGTAGAAACACTTTTGAGTCCCTTTCCTGGGTATAACCATGCAGTAGTTGATATCAAATGAAGGTTATGAGAAAGGCCACTTTTGGGGCTTGAACCCACAACCACCTGTTAGCTCAAGGCAGACACCATATCCATTATACCACTGCGTTTTTCGAGTAGCTAGCTTGCAGAAATTTTATGTTCTGCCTTTGGATGCCTGGGGTCTACCTATATTGTAAACAAACTGGAAAAGTTCTCAGACAACATGAACTGTGTTGGTGTGACATTAAGTATATAAACAAAGAAACTTCTATCATTGTTGATAGCAGTCAAGAAATATAGGTAGTTACCATTTCTAAGGGAAGCAAATGTGATTTAAGTGTTTGAATATTGTCTGGAGAGTTATAGTTCTTGATAACATCCAGATATATGTATGTTCTAATGTTGACATAAAGATATGGTTATTATATCTTTTAAATGATGATGTGTTACTCTGAGTTGGCAAATGATGTGTAAATGTGTCAATAGTTTTACAGTATCACAGTGTACATAGGGGTATTAGTATTAAGGGCTGTCTCATCTATGCCTCATTGAATTAACACTAAGTTTTAAAATTAAGTGCCAGATAATATGTGCCAATATAAAAATATTTTTTTTGTGTGACGCCCTTTCAGAGAAAGTGTGATAGATAGGGATAGCTTTATCGATCTGTCAGTAGCTGTCACAGAAAAGTTGGCTATAGTTTTGCCATTTATTAGCATTTCATCCTCAAGCTTTCAAATTGTATTGATTATGACAACAGGGTTTTCGGCCAAATTTTCTGACAACGTGCAAGAGGGTGACACCTGTGTTCTACTGAATACCCATCTAGTTCTGATTATGATATAGACACTTTTCTTCACATGTGTGACCTGGCCTAATGTTCACAAAGCATTTTGCAGTCTCATCTGAGTTTGAGAATGAAACATTAATGTCATATATAATAGAATTTGAATTTTTGATTAAACTCTGAGTTTAGATTAAATAAGTTTAAATTTAACCATAACCCTTCTGTTCATGACTTAAAGCAAATTTCAAACAATGTAGACAGCAATCTGACACATCAGAATATTTATTAAAGTTTTTAACTTCTGTTACAGAAAAGACATTTTCTGCAAAATACACATTTAGAAGTTAGTAATGCTCTCCAATGCTAATAAATCAGTATCATTTGTACTCATATGAATTTTCAGCAAGTGAAAGGAAATTGGTTTTTATAACCAATCCCTTTTGAAATCCCACATTTCCAATATCCTATAGACAGAATATGTATAAGTCATAGACTATTGAGGGTAATTAAAAAGGAATGTAAAATAAATTTTAAAAATGAAAAATGTCTAACTTGGGTTGGTTGTAGGCCATTACTACCATAACAATTATGTAGAAATAATTTCTTCGTAGGCAATGGTTGGTTACAATCATCAACATGGGCAAAATTAGTGTGTGTGTGTGTGACAAAAAATAGTTAATTTTGCATAAATTGTCAAGTCCTTTTTTGGGGGGTTGGAGGTGGAGGAGTGGGGTGGGGGAGGGGGAGTGTATTTAACATTGCTTTAACAGCATTCAGTCATATTGCGACATCAACCTCATGGAAGAAGATCCCAGGGGATCTCTGTTCATTAATTTAGACACAGATTGCACCTAGGTAGAATGACCTACTGTAGGCCAGCTGAAAGGAGTCCTCAGTTGAAAAATCTAAAGTACCAGGATTCAATCCAACAGTGGTGAATTGAGGGGCTGAGACATTAGAATGACCATAACCAAATTTTCTGTCCATCATCACATGTTTAATTACACTTTTAGCAGCACTATTTAAAACATATGTGAAGCAATTCTATTCCACTTACTTTTTGTCAGATATGCCATTCCTGTCAATGACGTCTACAACTTCATTATGTCACCAATCTTCTATACACATAGCTATAGCTTCCAAATATTACACACTTGTTCACCATCATTTCCTGAGTTTGTATATCAAGCACCACAATTCTACCTAACATTTTGATCAAATTAGTTTTTCCATTGGAACTTTGAAATCATTTTTGAACTCATTCAAATTGAACTCAGTTTTCTCTAAACACTCCTGGCACCTTTTTTGATGAGCTTGCTGTAATTTCCAATTGGCTGATACATTCAGCATGTTGTTGTTTGTTCATTTTTATGAAACAAGGGAAATCACCTTTAAAAGTCACCATAGGCTTTCACATAATTGAGCTTAAATAAATAAGTTTAAACTAAAACTCACCTTGCTTTTTATGAAAATATTTATGTAGATATATTATACATTATTATTTGCTTTATTCAAAATAATTTTCACAATTTAAAGAAATTATTTTTAATGAACTATGTACCTTATAATATATTTTTGTGAATGAAATAATGTTGAATTAATTAAAGGTGTGCTGTTTGATTGGAAGCAAGCAAAATTCCTTTGAATGATTAAGTGGTTTTTAAGTATGAATATGATAAAAATAAAAACTTTAAACAATGCTATAGAGCTGGCATATTACGTAACGATGTATCTACACAGAAAAAATAATTGCTTCAACATCACCAATGTAGTTTACAAGAAAGATAACCCTGTTGGAGATAAGAGTTTATATTACAGGAAGAGTTGTTGTTCTTTGACTAATAGACAGGATTTTTTCTTCTGGATTTGTTTCTGTAAGAACTGACAGCCAATTAATATCTTACAGTTTTATAATGCTGTAAAGACTGTAAACTTTTGAACAGACTCAGGGATTCTGGAATTTTATCTAAATTGAATATATTTTCTGAAGTGATATATGTTTGTATCACAGACACATTGAGCTTTAATGCGGACATGAAGCTAAATTGCATATATCTTTGATTAGTTTCGGCCTCTGGAATTGGTGTTTGCCGAGCAAAGTTTGGTAGACATTTGATTTTATTTGGTGGCATTGAGGACTGTTTTAGGTGATAGAGGAAACTTTTTTCATTAATGATCTTGAGCGAAGGCGGAGATATTAGTCTGCAGTCAGGAAATATGAGCCCGTTTCTATCAGCCTATCATACAATTTTTGACAAAACTGTCAACTTGGTTAAGCTTTGGTGCTATCAACAGCAACTTGTTAAAGGTCCGCATAATTACAATGTCTGCATGAGAAAGGTATATGGATTAGGAATTGGATATAGTACATTTTCAGGGGTTCAAAGCCACACAACTATGGTAATAGTTGTCAGTGCAGCTTGTCCCTATGATTGAACCCAGTGTTGTAGTGGTAAATTGTCACTCACTCGTAGATTTAGGGTCAGGAATTCTAGGTTCTGATTCCAACCCAGCTATATACCCCTCAGGATGAATAATTTTAGGTCAGTGTAACAGTAGTCATGTGACAGTAGGATCATGTGATAGAATTGTCATGTGACAGTACAGTCATTTGACAGAATGGTCATGTGACAATACCGTCATGTGACAATATGACCATGTGACAATATGGTCATTTGAGTTGATGGGACAGAATGGTCTTAACACAAAATGGTTATTTGAGTTAATGTGACAGAATGGTCATGCACAATATGTTCATGAAAGCTGATATGACAGATTGGCCATGTTACAATATGGTCATGTGAGCTAATGTGACAGAATGGTCATGTCATAATATGGTCATGTGACAATATGGTCTTGTCACAATATGGTCTTGTGACAGAATGGTCACTAAGTTTCTCTGTTTTGCTGGTTGGTGTTGGTTAAAAAAAGTACAAGGAAAACATTTATGATAAATTGCAGTATGTATTATAAAGAAATAGTTCTGAAGGAGATATGAAATAATTCATAACACAGAAAAATTAATCTGCAGGCTTTCGTTTTGGTTTTGTGATATCTTAGGTAATATATTGTAGAGATTTCAAACATTTGTTGAGCAGAAAGTTATATCATTATCAATAAAAAAGCATGACACTTTTTGAATCTACAGTATTGGAAAATTTAATAGTTTTTAAGTGTTATATTGTCTTTATTAAATCAAGAGAGTAACTATTACTAAAATTAAAGGTCCAAAGCCTTTTTGAAATATCTAGAGTTATCCGAAAATTGTTACACTCCATTTGAAAATTACCCAGTTCCAGTTATTTTAAAATGTCCTTTCAGAAGAAAAAAATCTATTTAAAAGAGTAAAATCTCAAAAACATTCTCAACAGTAAGGCTTTGATTTGTGCATGTGCCAGCTCAATTTGATTTCTATCTTATAATTACTTAAGGGTAACACAATGAAATAAGTAGGACTGAAAATTTGACAAATTAAGGCACTCAATATAATTTACCTAAAATAAATGAATAAGTTTAGAGCTAATAACCTGATTATTGAACAAACAAGAAACCGTATAATTGCAAGCTGTTTAAACCCAGATCAATTGGCTCATATATCAGCTATATAAGTCTATACAACACAATAATGGTGCCATACAGGCTACAATCTTTTTTTATCCACACCTCATAAAATATGAGGTCAGAAACTTCCTAACCACTAGAGAAACTGAGTTGCAGATATAGGCGGTCAAGTAAAGCCCGTTTAATAGGCTGTCCAGTAAAGCCACATAACTAGGCTGTCCAGTAAAGCCCCTTAAATAGACTGTCCAGAAAAAAGCCCCTTAAACAGCCTGTTTTCATGTGAGGAAGCCTTCCAGCTGGCTTGCGGTAGGTCGTTGGTTCTACCCAGGTGCACTCTGTGCCTGAAACAGTGTACCAAGGTCCCCCGGGGTCTTCCTCCACCTGTAATGAGCTGGGCTTCGCGATATGACTGAAATACGGTTATAGCAACGTTAAATTCCAAATAAACAAAACAAACAAACAAATTAAATAGCCTGTCCA
>JAULCC010623134.1:0-10190 GCA_032358795.1 Nuttallia obscurata
AGAAAAGAAAATATAGACAAGACCCTACACTCTTCTTAAAAAAAAACACAACCTATCCTTAGTGTAAATTCAATTGTTCTTTTTTTTGTTTTTGTTTTGTTTTTTTTGTACATCAAGCAATTTGTAGTTTCATAAGTATTGAAAGTTTAAGAAAGAAATTTAAAATATGAAAATAAAGAATTTTTTTTATTATTTGATATTGATCATGACAAAATATAGGTTTCTCTGATAATGCTTGAGAAATAGAAAAAAAAAAGGTGGTCATGCAGAGAAAAGTTTGTATTTCTTGCTTCTTTTGAAAAAAATGTGTTGGTTTTTTTAGTATTTTCATTATCAGCATTTCATGTTGTTATGTAATAAAACAACATCACATCTTCAATTCTTTTATAGTTTGTCACAATTAATGCACAATTATTGAAATTCTGTGAAATTCATAATTAGAGTGTGGTGGTGTGATCTTTGAATATAACAGATTTTATTATTAACATTTTGTTTATTTTATTTAACCTCTTACATGTTTATGTCGTCTTTTTGTTTTTCACTGTGTTTGCTTTATTTGATGCACGTGCAGACCCCCACACTCAGTCTGCCTCTGCCACCCCAGTCCAAACTCCAAAAGGCAGAGACTCTAGACATGAAGAAAGCATAAAAGAAGAATTTATTGAACCCACACAGATGCAAAGACAAGAAAATATGGTGCCCAGTGAAAATAATGGTAAAGTTATCTCCCCTGATATTATTGAGATGTTTATTGACTGTGTTATCTCCCTTATACCATATGGCTTAATTCCAGGTCTGATCACTGAATAAATGAGCACAAACAAATGGAGCTATTTGTACAACTAGCTATCATGATACATACATCTTATATGAAACTGTGTGTTTAGAGAGCATGGGTACCCATTAATATTCTTATATACTTACCAAGTGGAATTCTATCTGAATCAGCATTTTGTTTATATTTCATTCCCATTGAAGACATTCAGATCCCTCTGTAGCACATACAATGTAGTTGGGCTTTGATATTAAAACTTTTGAAATTGTAATAATGTATTGATGTCTGAGAAATACATGGTTCATGCTGTAAGTGGTATGCATTAATAGTAATAATTAATATTAATAATAATAATTGATATTGCTGAGTCAATGTGACATAGTTGTATCTTTATCATCACATACTAGACTGATGCAACTTTGTTGTAATGAGAGATAGTAGTGAATAAAAGGCAAAGGTAGAACAGAAACTAAGGAGGTCCTTCTATTTGGAAACCTTTGTCTTTAGCCCATTTCACATAAGATGTTTCTACTTGAAAATCATTATTTTGAATAACTATAGCTATTAAAAATAATATTTAAAAAAAAATTTTTTTAAAATCTGCACATACAAATATACTGCTTAAAGGATTAAGATTTGAAAGTTTCATGATGATCTTAATCCAACATAAAGAATGAGATAGGGAATGATAGATTTCAAATAAAACTGGGATAAAAGCAGATGAAACCAATTTGTAGGACATACATGTTCCAAGAAAGTGTCAACGGGAAGTAACTGAATATCTTCTCCCAATATTCCTGCTTTAGGTTGATTTCGCAAATTCTTTAAAATTTCCAGAAATATTTTTTCTGAAATATCAATGTGTAAAATGTTTAGATCTACTCCAAATCAGGCTCAAAATGTCCCATCGTCATTGTAAGGGCTCAGGCTATGAGATAATGATTCATTATACATGTAGTTGTTTCTTGTCTTGTCTTTATAGGTTGAGGTAGCTTCATTTTGAATATTTAGAGATGTTGCAGAATGTAACTTTTATAAGTAATCACTAGAAGAGAATAATAGAGAACTTGGTACTGAACTTATATATGCATCAATATATGATTTTTTATAATTCTTCCTATTTTCCTAAATTAATTTTTATAGATGTCTATCAAATCGCTGTTTTCATTTTGTTAATTAAACTATATTTTGCAACATTTCATTTAGCTAAACATTTATTTTTTCATTCAGCTATTTGAATTTTTAGTTGTTTCTTTTGCAGCAGATTCTTTGGGAAGTGTAACCTATTCATTGAAAGAACTTTTGGAAATCATGAAATACTATTGCCTAATGCATAGGTGTCCAGGTTGTTGTCACCCCCCCCCCCCCCATCACACCCCTAAAAGTTAGAACAAAAAAAAAATTATATTTTGGACAATAAAATTTATTTCGAATTTTATCAAATTTATTTTGAAGAGAATAATTAATTATTATTTTCTTTTATTTTTACCCCCAAAAAATAAAAATAATAAAAAAAAATTCTTTGAAATAAATTTGATAAAATTGGAAATAAATTATATTGTCCCCCAAAAAATACTTCTTTTGGGAAGGGTAAGGGCTGTGGGATTAACAACAATACAGCCACCTATGGCTTCATGGAGCTACAATTTAAACTGAAGAAGTCACTTGCAATGGCACATTTTTACCATGTTGTAAAGAGCTTAATTATCAAGAGAAGCTTTTGTAGAGAGGTTTAAATTGTATTATTTATTGTACATATATTTATATATACATATATTTGTGGCATGATGAACACATTAAACCAGTCTTTTATTTTAAATCACACAGAACCATTCAGTGCCAGATCTCGGACCCAGTCTGCCCGCAGTGTCAGTATAGCTGAAGACAAGATACACTCTCTTGAGGCGGAGAAGGAACACCTAGCAACATTAACACACCAGCTGGAGTCTGAGGTTCAAACATACCGAGAGGTTGTGTCGACTTATGAAAGTGGTGGTAAGCTACAAGTTAAATTGTATTTCAGAAATATTCCATAATTTAGCCATGATTCAGTTAATTATAATAATTATATATACCACATATATGTAGCACTCTTTTCATATTAAACATACCCTCAAGAGTGTTTTACATGATTTTATGACCCCCGATCATCAGGTTGTATGTCGACCCCAGATTGCAGCCACAGCACATTGGCTTACTTCTTCACAAGTACTCATTTATATGCCTTGGTGGAATGATTCACATATGGGATTAACTTTCTTCCAAGAAAAATCTGACGGCTCTGGCTGGATTTGAATCCAGGTCCCTTTGATCCTGAGGCCTGCATCTTACCACTAGACCACTGTCACATCTATTTTGTATATGAAACCTGGCTTGGAGGTTATTAGACTTTCTTAAGTATGGACTCTTTTTCAAGCTCATTGTTCACTTCATTCATTAATGCATTCTATTTACCTTTTATATTACTCATTATAGGTGCATGCTTTTTAAAACTCATTGGTTAAGGCTCTTTTTTATCATACGTCTGTGTTTGTTTTATTAATATATCAGTTTATAATTTACGTTTAGATGGTATCACATATTAACTGTAAAAAAAATCTGTGTACTGATGTGCCATATAACTTTATTGTCCTTACTCGCTCATATTGCTATGTTCCATGTGTTCAAACTGGCTTGCTGTAGGTTGGTGTTTCTACCCAGGTGCTTTCTGTGCCCGAAATAATGTACCCAGTTCCCCTGGGGTCTTCCTCCATATGTAATGAACTTGACATCGCGATATGACTGAAACACTATCGAAGCGATTTGAAATTCCAAAAACAAAAACAAACAAAAAGAACTAAATGAGAAAGTGGCAGGTTCGTTCTTTTTCTACAACTGTCAAATTTGCTCCATTACAGACAGTGGAACTGCCCAGTCTCTTCTTACTAAGAAACAGATAGGTGACCTGAAAGAGGAGAATGAGTCTTTAAAAAATTCAATACAGCGCCTGAATGTAGAACTGAGCAGCTATCAGGCAAAGTATAGAACAGTTAATGAAGAGAATATGGTAAGTCCTTTTTTTTTTCAAATTTAATTCATAGTTAATTGTCTTCATTAATTCATTAGGGACAAGATGTCAGGCTATTTATTCTGTTGAATAAGAATTCAACCAGTGCATTTTGTACTGATTTATCAATTATATAAGGCCACTGGAACCACAGGTGCATGATGTGTTATACCCCCATACCTGTATTTACCACATATATGGTATATACAGATATTTGGGTGTAATACGTCATGCACCTGTGACTGGACCAAATTGCAAAAAAATAGAAATTTCAGCAAATGAAATGCTTGAAATATGACTTTAGATTTATTTATCATGATATAGTTTATTGAATATGACATAAAAATTATATTATAAATGTACATTTATGGTTTCACAAATTCATGGTTAGGTCTTCACTGCTAAAACAGATCTTGGCCATTTTGGTTTCTGTTATAGAAGTTCAAGTAAACTTGTTTGAGAGATGAAAATTAAATTCAAAATTTTAGTTTGAAAAAAAGTTCTATTTTGAAATATTTAGAATACAGTCTAACCATTCTGTAACGACTCTCTTCTAAGCCTCCATGGCCAAGTGGTTATGTCATTGACTTGCAATCCCTCTGTCGGCCACCGCTGTGGTTTTGAATCCCGGTCTAGGCACTTTGGAGTTTTCAAGTGAGGCTTGCTTTAGGTCATTGATTCTACCCAAATGTGCTCTGTGCCTGAAATAGTTTACAAAGGTCCCTTGGTGTCCTTCTCCACTTGTAATAGCTGGACTTCATGACTGAGATACTGTTAAAGAGGCATTAAAAATCTGAATATACTAATAAACAAACTCTGCAAGGGCTCTCTTCTGAGCAGACAATGTAATCAACTTCATTTACCAAAGTTATACATTTCTTATGTTTCATCATCATAAAGCAACAAAGAGGTCTGAAAAAATATCGTACAATTTACCAAGGAAAGATTTGCAAATCATTTCTGTATGTTGATAAAAAACATTATTTGAAAAAAAAAATATGGTAAAGTTTGCCAGTCTGATGTTTATATGTTTTACATCCATATTTCTTCAGTCATAATATTAGTTAAATTCTGTGTATCCTGAAAGGCATTTGCAAAGGAGAGGTTGCACTCATGTATGTAAAAAATTATCATTTTTTGCACAAACCCATCATTTCTAGGGAGACTTCATGGGAATTCCATCTAAAGGTCCTCTCCCTTCTTGGCTGGTAAGAGACTTACTGTAGTTGAATTTCTAAGCATCGTTATGAGATACGGGTCACAGTGGCTCAGCACCTTTAAAAGACCTTAGTGTGATCCCTGTCTTATAACATGACTTAAACCACAACCCTATATCCTTATACCCATGTTTCTTATATATAGAACTTAAACAAGAGATCTACTTTTACATAATATAAAAACACTTGCATAACTCTTAAATAACTTATATTTCAAAATTTTATTTTATGATTAAAAAATAAAAAATTTGAATTGACAGTGTACCACCCTTGCAGCTATTTTGTACATAAACCATTGAAATTTTAGTTCATTTTAGTTCATATTGTGTACTCTTCAACTTTTGCTGACAGAATTGTCCATTTTTAATTTTTAGGGAAGTTTCACATGTTTTTGTTTTTTATAGAAGCAAATAGTGCAAACCAAGCTTAGCCAGCTTCTCTGAAAGATGGCTGGTCTCGGCATTTTTATTATTTATTTTCCCCCGCTGAAATCCTTGTCAAGTGCAATCAGATAGGAATATTTAGAGGATAGAAAACAAGATTTGCCATGATAAAAAAGATGATCTCTTGTTCTGGTTTAGGAGTTTATTATATAGAGCAAAATTAATCAGAGATTCATGATAATTAATACTCATTAAATGTTTAAAGAGATACATAACAATGGGTATATATTCTGAAAAAAAATTAATAATAAAAATAATAATAAATGAAACCTTGAAATTTCATAACTCTTTCGCTACTTAAATACAAAAAGGAGATTGAATTTCAGATTTATTTTGCTCTACTTGAATATATCCAGTTACATTCATCCTGTATTACATGTTCATTGTTTATATTCAAGCAAGGCCTTTTTCTTTAATATCATCATGCCCTTCTTTTGGAAAAAAAATTAAATCTTATAAAACTGTAGAGATGAACTCAAAATTTCAGGAAATTTTTTTCTGCAGAGATTTTAGTAAAATTTTTCTGGGCAGATACCAATATGTTTACAAACTCTGGTGAGAAAGAAAAAAGCCTTGTTTTGTCTATTAAAATTGCCATTCATTATAAAGAAAATGCCTTGTTTTGTCTATTAAAATTGCCATTCATTATAAAGAAAATGGCATAGCACCCTGCCTCCTAACCTATTACGCATGTCTTTCTGTAGCACAAACGTTAACCTTGTATTTCAGCTGCACACAGTCACATTAGATTGTATTTTAGTCAGCTATTCTCCCATGATAGATCCTCCGTCAAATATTTCAACAAAACTCTGGTTTTTAGATAGATGAATCTTATTGTTCAGTCAGAATGGCAAAGATCAGTAATTTCTGTTAGAGTCATAGCTATGACTCATTTGATGAGATTAAAACGAAACTTGGCACACTTGATTGTCACAGGATGAAGATGTGTTGAGCATCTTAGTCATGATTGTTGCTTAAAAGTCAAGGTCACTAATCTTGAAAATAGATTTTGTCTGTGAAAACCGTATTTCATATGATCATTTGTGCAGAGATTCTTATGTCTGATTCTCTATCCAAATTTTACATCGTGATATTTAACATCAGTGGGTGAGTTATCTTACTTAATTGATCATGGAGTTTTACTTAATTCTAAAAATGATAGAGAAAAGTAAGGTGAAATTCAAGGTCACTGTCATTTAGGGATAATTGTGTTACTTATGAAATAACCGCCCGGTTAGCTCAAGTGGTAGAGCGTCCGCTTTCGGTGGGGGAGGCCTAGGGTTCAATCCCCAACCAGGTCATACCAAAGACTTTAAAAATGGTAGTAATGGCTTCCCTCCTTGACGTTCAGGATTTAGGGTTTGCATTACGACTGATTTGTCGGTGTCAGGATAAAGTGACTGGCCAGGGTTCAGCCCCCACGTGTATCAGTGCTATACACTGGGCATGTTAAAGAACCATAGTTCTCTACAGAAGAGTTCTGTGTATCCGCTTCCCTCTCTCTGGGGCATCCATTAGCCCTAGTTGGCAGAAAGTGACATAAATCAAACAAACAAAAACAAACAAAACTTATGAAATAGATCAAGGTCAAATTCAAAGGACAAAGTCATGATTAAAAATAAGTTTCTTTGTAGAAGTCTGACCAAGGCAAATTTCAAGTTAAAAGCTTAAAGTTTAAGCTTCTAAGTTTTATTCTCCTCTGAGTATTCACAGGGCCACTGTAGTCAGGTGGTAATGGTCATTGACTAGCAATCTCACAGCCCCTCATCACTATGGGTTTGAATCAAGGTTTATGCACCTTTGATTTTTCAAGTGAAGAAGCCTTCCTGCTGACTTGTGGTAGATGCCTTCCAGGTGCACTCTGTGCCTGAATTAGTGTACAAAGCTGACCTGGGGTCGTCCTCTACCTGTAATAAGCTGGAATTGGTTATATAACTGAAATACTGTCTTTTAACTCCCAAGAAACAAACAGAAGATTCATCAATGGGACACATAGCACTAGACTGAATTTTCCATCCTTTATCAAGATTATACATGTACATTGTTGTTGTCTTTTGATCAACAGAGAACTGACAGTGATCCTTTTGAGGGTCACCCAGTGATACGAGATGTAAGTACCATGGTACAGGGTCCAGGTTTCCATGGAAACCAATGAGATTTTTTTATGAGGGGATAATGTTTACATAAAATGCATTGTTGTTTGTGACCTTTTCTATTTTTTGACATTTGGTTGAGGCTTTTGAAGACTATTTGAATCTTGACTTTTGAACTTTACTCTTTTTTTCTTCTATATTACCTATACATTCAAAAAGTGTATAACAGTCAGATTAAAAATGACTGATTTAGGCAATATTAAATAGAAAAGGAGTTGAAACTAAATTTCCCGAGTTACGGTTGACATATTTTAACCAAAATTAGTATGTAGAAGGAGTTTATAGAGATCTTTTATGTTTTTGGAGCACCTAGAATCTAGGTCAAGGCTGCTGTTACTAAAAATAGAAAAGAAAATTGTATGAGGCTAAATAATTTCAGGCAAAAAGAATGCAGGCAATACAGTTATATTTTTGCAAAAAGTTTGACATCCTGATTCTGTTTTTGAACAGATATTCAAGTACTTTTCATTTTGAGCATTGAGACAGATGATTATATATGCAGAAGAGAATTATTTAGCTCCAAAATGGTTAAAATACTTTGAAATAAGTGTTGTTATTTCTTATACTATTTATCAGTAGATAAGATATTGGACAGGGCTGTATGGTATCAGGGAAATTTTACAGTGCAACTTCTGGTTCTTCTATTTTTCCATTTTGGATGGTTTTGATAAGATGGACCCTGTATCTGTCATGATTTTTTATAAAATTTGATGTGGCTAGATACTTAATTGTGACTTTTGTCATGTGTGTTTTTGTGTTTTGTCATAACTACTTTAGCCCTTAGCCTGCTGAAAAACTGTCGTCTGCTTAAACTGTCATCTGCCTAGATTTTATAATTAATCAGAATAGCCCAATATTTTGGAGAAACAATTGGCCGAGTGTCAAACAGCTTGGATCCTGATTAGACGCCAAGTTACTCAGCATCTAATCTGGCTTCAAGCTGTTTGCAAATTCTATCACAGTTGCCCTAAGCAGGCTAAAGGTTAAAGTGACAATATTTATACAAATCACAACTTGTCTTAAATAACACTGTTCACACAAAAATAAATAATTATAACTTATAAGTGTTTTTCGCCATATTACCATATAATCCCTCACTGTGTCACCTGTCTAAGACATACTAGAGAATTTGACATTGATCACATTTTTATTCTAAAATTGTTACACAGAGCAAGACAATTAATACACACTATTTGAAAGTTTTAACTATTCAGTACTCTTTATGCTGGTTTATTTGGATAGCAGACTTAAAGCAGCTTAAAATAATGATGAAGGAACCATTCAAAGCAGTCTGTGATAGAAAATTACAATTCTCTTTAGATTCTGATACATACTGACATAACTCAAACTTTCTCGACTCTGATGAAATGTTGCACAAGAGATATCAGTTGCATGCATAGCTAGTTGTACTTTATATTTGATCTTTATCAGAAGGGGCCTCCGTAGTTGAATGGTTAGATATAGACTTGCAATCTCTCTTACCCTCACCGCTGTGGGTACTTCGGATTTTTCAAGTGAGGAAGCCTTCCAGCTGGCTTGCAGTAGGTCTCTGATTCTACCCGGTAGCATCACGTAAATCAAACAAACAAAACAAACTACCCGGTAGCACTCTGTGCCTGAAATAGTGTACAGAGGTCCCCTAGGGGCTTCCTCCAACTGTAATGAGCTGGAAGTCGCAATATGACTGAAATACTGATAAAGCAAAGTTAAATTCCAAACAAACAAACAAAAACAAATCTTTATCAGCCATTGAAGTAACAATTACATGGGGTTTTTTAGGATACACCAGTCATATTTTACATTTCTATTCAAAATCCATGGTCATAGTGACCTTAAAAACAAAAAGCTTTTCTAATTAATAACTAGAGAATACTGGTACTACTGTCTCAAACTTGGTTGGCAAGTCAGTTGTGACATGCCAGTTAATGCAAAATGTTTATTGGCTGCCAAACATGTGGGCAGGGGGTCTACATCTTTCTTGCTAATGAAATTTTTGCTTTAGATTGCCTTTATTTTTATTGTTTACATGCTTGCATACTTTCTTGAAGAATTTTTTTATTTTTATTTTTCAAAATAGAATATTGAACTAAAAGCTAATATTGCATGCATTTCTGTTGCTAAAATAGTTCAAGTGATAGCAAACTGGGATGATTGTCTGGGAAAAATTCTAAGCAGTATTTTACCATAAGTAGGAAACTAATTATGTTCTGTTATCTCATGTCATCATGATTGCATGACCTGAGAATAGAAAATAAACTTGTTGAAACTTGTTTGCATTAAATATGTATACAGTTAATTATTAATCTTAGTTTTCAAATATGAAAGAAGAAAAAAATAATAAGAGTATAAATTGTTTCAACTGTTTAAAGAATTACAAGATTAACAAAATGATATGATTTATTAATTTAATTTCTTCCTTTAAATGAAATGAAATAAAAAAAAAAATTAAGTTAATATATTTTTATCATTTTAAAGGCATTAAACAGCTACCTCATAAGTGACCCTCCCTGGCTTAAAATTGGTGTCAAGCTTTGACTGCAAATAACCAATTAGCAG
>JAULCC010623156.1:0-10188 GCA_032358795.1 Nuttallia obscurata
CATTCAGTGGTTTCAGAGGAGATGTTGTTTAAACAAATTGTGGACGTACGACATACACCATACGACATACACCATATGACGGACGCCGGACGGCCCACCCATCACAATACCTCCCCTGAGCCTTTGGCTCAGGTGAGCTAAAAAGTCCATGATGTAAATTCAGCACCTTCTCAGTAAAGGCTTCTTTCATTAATATGTCTTTATTTGAATAAAATCATACGGCATTCTTGTAATTTTAATAATTAAGTTAATAATGAAAGTGCATCGATTTTGTTTTTGCTTTAACAAAACCATTTCTAGCACAAGTTAATCCAAATTCCAAATAAATCTATTTTTTAAACCTCAAATTGTATGAAAGTGGTTTAAAGGGTTCAAAATCCTTATAAACTGTACAGTCCACCATTATTACCTCAACTGTATACAGTACACCATAATTAACAAAACGGTTTTTACAACAGAATGTCAAAAAGCTGCCTAAACTGTAACAAAAAAAAACAACTAAACTATATTAAATCCACATTCAAGTTTTGTTGATTTAAAAAAAAATGGTAAAATAAAACATCACATTTCATTGCTCACAACAAAGAATAGATATAAATAAATTACACGCACATACACCGAGTAAATGTGAAGAGAAGGTACCCAATACAAACACTTACAATTAATCCCAAATATCCTCATCCAAATCTTTGTGACAAAGTATAGCCATTTTGTGACCAATTTGATTTTGGTAGTAATCAGAGTGTATAAGCCCACTGCAGGTATTAATAATATTCCATTTGATCACAGTTCATGTTGAATTGTATGCATCACTAAACAGGTTTAAGTCTTAGTATTTTTGCTGATGACATAACAATGACAAATAGCCTATGGTAACCACAGTAACACAGTTTTCATTGAAGAATGTCTTCAATAAAGTTTTCTTTTCTCTCTACATTAACATTAAAGATGGAGTTATCTGTCCTCACTATGTGATGGTCCTGAACAAATATAAGTGAATAGCATGAAGGGTGTTGGAGTTATAAATGACATTGCCATCTTGCCCCAAAACCTAACAGGGGCCATAACTTTTATTTAGGATAATATGGAGTTATCCAACCTTATTGTGTGATGGTCCTGAACAAATGTGTGATGTATGAAGTTAATTGAATGACAGGCATTGAAGTAATGAATGAAAATATCAACTTGCCTTAACATTGGACACCGACACGGGTAGTAAAACCCTCCTTATTCTTCAAATAGTCAAGCTAAACATGGCTGTCAACACCTGTACTTTCAACTACTTTGTACTCTTTTGTGGAAACCTTTATATATTTTTGGAGAAAATCTTGATATTTCAAGATGAAAATTTCTTGTCACTAATTTTGATAAATAAGTTTAAGAAGCACTTGTGGAACTCCATGTAAAAAGGGGCAATGCTTATCCAAAGCAATAAATGCTTGTTTAACATTTGGAACAGAAAGGCAAGCTGACTGACCAGCTGTGACATGTACACAGTAGAACCACTGCTAACTTCTACAGTGTCCCAGGTTACAAATATTTCCTTGGGCATAGCTTCTTCCTCATGTTCAAAATTGTGTGCATTCATTGGTTAAAATTTGTTGTCCATTTCAACTACTCAAGAGCTTCATAACCTTGAATCCAGATGTTTTAAGTTGTTGATAAAAAAACAACATTTTGGATGTGAATTTGGTATATCCAGTAGTATTTACTTTTAAGTGAGTTTTTTTCCATTCTTCCAGTACATATCTGACATAACCTTCAGTTGTAACAAAACCCACAATTTTAGGCATCAGAATGTTCATAGTCTTAAATTTTGACCTACAAGTGCTAATTTACCAGACTGATTCATACATCTAATATTATACAAAGTTACACGCACAGGAGATATGACTTTTAAAAGATCACAACCAAGGCAAAACAAGGAACACAAATGCAACTCAACATCTTATTGATGAGTAATTCAGAAAGATCCATGGAAAATGCCTTTCTATGTAAAAGATACTTTTTAATTTATGTTTATTTTCAAATGTGCAGATTTGAAATAGTCAAGAGTAAGAATTCAAATTATCAGCTTCAGCTTTATTTTGTCAAAAATATTTCTGGATGCTATGTCTTCCAGTATAACCATGTTACACATGTAGGTCAATAAGGCTTTTTGTGAACAAAAACCTTGGATACATGAAACAAATGTTGGCTTGGCTAAGTGAAAATGCTCTTTTTAAAAAATCTACAAAACTTTCATTTAGATTAATCAACAGAGATCAATTTAGTAAAAGAGATCATTCCAAACGGTAAAATTTCTGTGTACACAGAATGACAAAAGTCAATAAAATCAAATCAAAACCCTCATAATCAATTCAAAGTCTATACATTTTGCCAGAAATACTTTCTTTAGTCTTCAGAAAAAGACCTGTATAAAAAAACCACAACAACTACATTATGCACATTCATATGATATGCCATTTTGAGTCTTTTTACTGATTTTAATGAATTGAAGCTGCACAGTAAAAGATGATCTAAATGTTGGAAATACAAAAAACAACCTGGTTTTGTTATAGGAACTTTACTGATGCACAAATGTCTTCTAGATCAAGATGTTTCTTGCTTTAACCAGAATATGATTTTTTTTCCAGAGTTTGTAAAGTGGTACCATATATTTACTGTATGTCAATCATTTGATTGCTATTGTGCATGTTCCAGAAGTGCCAACGTTGGCAAGGAGCGTATTTTGTTTTTCAATTTTTTATTTTAAATTTGATTGTTCATGTGAGACATTGGAGCTATATAGACCAATTAATCACTCATTAGAGCAACAAGAAATGGAGCATTCTAATCTTAAATAAATTGATAACGGATCAGTTCATGTGAGAAAAGTTTCTATACAAAAGTATCACTTATATGTTTAAAAATTAAAATGGCACACTGAAAAAATTTCTTACGAAGTTTGCTAAATAAAGTAAAAAATCATCTTTGTTAAAAGAAACTAAATCTACTGCTCTTAAAACTGAGCAAGTTTATTGATCAATAACATTAGAAAAAAAATTCTTTTCTGATCACTGATTGCCTGGAAAACATTTAATACCAGAAAGCTAAAAATACTGTATCTACATTCATAACATGGCATTCATCAACAACCTCTTCAACATGTAACATCATCTTGCATAGACACTGAACAACAATTTAACACAGAAAGTGATGTATTGCGTGATAGTCCACATTTTATGGCATCTCTAAAGATATATGTAACAGTCATCTACAAGCTAGACCAGCATTAGTAAATAGTAGTCAAAATGAAACAACTCTCAACTTTCATCATAGAATACAATGCGTCAACACATTATTAGAAACAATTATTTCAAGGAAGGAATTCAAATCCATTGTATTCTCTAGAATAAATTGGTTCAAATTCAATCCTCAACTAAATGAACCTCATATGGCAGCTGCTCTATATTTGTCTTCACATCTAATAACTACCAGATATATATATATATATATACACAGATATATACAGCACTGATCAAGGATATACACAAATTAACAAATGTGACTTGATGGAACAGGTATATTTACAAATGTAGAATGCATGTTGGGCTAATCAATCTGTAGTGTTATGTACAAGATTATTTATAAAATAATACCACACTTATTTTGCAAAAAGGGAAAAAGTCAATATTGCACTCAGTAATCCTTTAAAACACATTTGATCATATGGCAAACCATTAAAAACAAAAATAAAAATCACATTCAAGCTATGGTATCATCATGTTCATTTGATAAATAATGGTCAAAAAGTATGTACCAGATCAGTGTAGCTATAACAACAAAAACACCCAGTACACTTTGTTCAAAAGCACCATATTTAACTTTCCTGAAGGAATTTCTACAATAAATGTTGTGATGTGTCATGTCAAATGTGAAATTAAACAAAGATTGGACGAGTGGCCTACAATTGCCGGCAGAATATCATATTTAATAAAGCTGGTAATGAAGGAGTTTCCACTAACCCTTAATACAAATCTTCGGAATGTTAAAAAAATTATTCAAATAAATCTCTATTAAAATAAGAGCTTACAAAACTTAAGTTTTACACAATACAGACTGATATTTGAAAATTAATTCATTCTAACAACCTGTATAGTACATAATCTATTATAAAGTGTTATTGTTGGTGTTGTCAACTGCTATCTTACATGCAGTTAATCTATTCAACTCTTTCCCTGCTACAAATGAAACTTTGACACTATTGTAGATTGTAAATCCACAAAAAAGCTTCATTTTTTTGCAGATTCTGCAGCATTGCAGTCTTTTAGGTTCAGTCAACAGCTTTTTCAATCTCTCAAAAATAGACTTGTAATGTTAAGGTGGGCTGAAAAAGCTATACAACTGTCAACGCTGCACTACAATAGCTTTTCAATCACATAAGCCATAAACATGATGTAACTTCAGCATGAAACCTGTAGAACAATCATTTAAGTGACCAATTACCATTTTCACATATTCAGTCAATTTAGATATTTCAGTAGATTCTAATAATTTCTCTATTCAATGTTTACTCTGGTCATTAGAATATTTACTCCTTATTTTGTTCAGGACCCGATATCTTGTTATTTTTGTCAGTTCATGTTATAACCACACCTGCAATACAAGATCTGCTAAAACTGTAGCTTTCTGTCAGCCTCTATTAACCATTCTAGTATACTGGACTGGTACTTCTATAACTAGTTTTATACTGGACTGGTATTGATATAACTGCAGTTTACTGTCAGTCTATGTTAACTAATTTCCCGCATACTGGACTAGTACTGCTATAACTGTAGCTTTCTTTCAGTCTCTTTTAACTAACTCCATCATACTGGGCTGGTACTGCTACATCTGTAGTTTTCTGTCAGTCCCAGTTAACTAATTCCAGCATACTGGACTGGTTCTGTTAACAAGAGTTGTCAGAAGATAACATAGTTTGCCTATTAGGGCCATCATATATCAGGGCCTACTTCAGAACAGTTATAGCTTTAGCTAAGGTCACACAATAAAAGAAGTTTTAAACTAACTCATTTGGTCAAATTCTATTCCAGAGTTATGGGACTTGACATACAAGGTCATTTTATTACCCTCCATAAGTGTGTGAAGTTTGAAAGCAACAGCATACACAGTATCTAAAAATAAAAAAGGCCTCGCATGCAAAGGTTAAACCAAAATTCTAAGTCCTAAACTGGGGTACTATTAAGTCTTAATCCATTCTAGAGTTATTGAACTTAACATACAAGATCATCTTATGACAATCAGTAAGTGTGTGAAGTTTCATAGCAACATCATACACAGTGCCGAAGAAAAGGCTTTGCACACAAAGATTTAATCAGAATTCTAAGTCCAAAAAGGGGATGTAATTCAGTCAAAATCGATGAAAAAGTTATCAGACTAGACATACACGGTCATTCTAAGACCCCATATACATGTGTGAAGTTTCAAAGCAGCAGCATACACAGTTTCAGAGAAAAAGCCTTGCACATAGGTTTAACCAGAATCTTCTAAGTCAAAAAGGGGGTGCAATTCAGTCAAAATCCATTCCAGAGTTATGGGACTTGACAATCAAGGTCATCAAATAAATTTGTGAAGTTTCAAAGCAACAGTTCCAACAGTGTCTGAGAAAAGGCCTTGCACACAAAGGTTTAACCAAGTTGGCAACTCTGAGATTACTGCATAAGCGCCCTTATTCTTTAAATAGGTGAGCTAAAAATGTAATTTTCTGTCAATCTCTGTTAACCATTCCAGCATAATGCACTGAATCCGTTGAAAATGTAGTTTTCAGTCAATCTCTGTTAATCATTCCAACATACTGGACTGGTACTGATACAACTGAAGTTTCCTTTGCTACAAATGTATTTTTGTCAGGCTGTAATTTTTACTTTTCTACAAGTCTGTTTGTTCAGCATTCTTATACCAACACTGGACTGGTACTGCCTAAAACTATTTCTGTCAACAAATTCCAGCTTATTGGACTGGTACTGCTACAACTGAAGTTTTCTGCTGTCCGCCAGAAGATAAGATAGATCACTCCTCTTCTTACTTGGTGAAATTATTCCCTTGGTTAATGACTCTACAAGTCTGTTTACCCTCTCACGTTTTTCTTTTCTCTGGAAAGTTGAAATAGAATATGTTACTACTAGAACATATGACAAATATAATCCATGCAAAAGACCTATAAAATATCTGTTTATAAAATTGTTCTGCCATTATCTCAGTGTAAAATCAAGGATGGATCTTGGAGCATTATTTTTACACATTCGACAATTGACCCTTTCCAATGACCTCTTGCAGCCTATTTTATACAGAGCATATGGACCTGAGTTTGACTCAACCACAACAATTTACCATTTAAGCACCTTCTAAAGCAACCTTTTCGTCTTCTTTTTCAAGTAAATGCGAATTGTACAAAATATTGCATCATAAATTGTCAGATCTTAAGTTGAGAGCAGGAGTTTATCAAAGTTTGGAATACTAATGCATTTTTTATTATGTTTACATCACGTCCTAATATCTTATCACCTCATAAAATGATAAAATGATTAACCAATGCTTGAACCCTACACTGATTAAACAGATGAAAAAAAAGTCTGACCTAACTAACAATTGAGTTCTTCAGTTCAAACTTACTCTTTCAATTTTAACTTTAACCAGAGGTATATTGTCCTCCACATCTGATATGGATTTCTTCTCTTGTGAATTCTCTTCAGAGCTGCCTGTGCTTTTCTCTCTCCAGTTTCGTCTGTAGGCCTCTGGAACCTCATGTGGCTGTTAAACAACAACAAACTCCTAATACAACAAATTATATAACTTGCTCTCTAAATCGTCTAAGTGTATCTTCTGCCTTTGTAAAAGTGTTGCTATTGCATAAAGTACTGAAGCACATATGTTATTGAAAGAAAGAGAATGAAATAATACTTAGTTTAGTATATATCTATTATGTTACATGCAGGCAAATAGTGTTTGAATCACACAAGAATAAATCTGGACTTTTGAAAAAACAACAGAAAAAGACTCATGTGTACTGATTAAAAATTAAAAATAAAAAGTTTTGTTTTGAATTTACCTTCCCTTTAACAGTATTTCAGTCATATTGCAACGTCCAGGGGGATCTCTGTACACTATTTCAGGCACAGAGCGCACCCTGGTAGAACCACCGACCTACCACAAGCCAGCTGGAAGGCTTCCTCACTTGAAAATTCCGTAGTGCCCAGACCGGGATTAGAGCCCACAGCAGTGAGAGGCTAAGAGATTGCATGTCAATGACTATAAGCACTAGGCCATGGAGGCCCCATATAATAAAGTAACTTGTTTAATAATGGAACTCACTCCAGCATAAATCTTTAAATCTGAAAATTCAGAATGAACCAAATAAAATATCTCACCAATACATCTGCTTATAACTTCCAATCAAGAAAGTTGGAAAAACATTAATAGTTTTATCTGACCATTAACTACTTTTGAACTTGCCACTTTCTACACAAAATTTATTGCATTATAATTAAATACATATCTTTTAAGTGAAAGGATTGTATATTCTTGTGTAATCAATAGTAACTCTGTGAGAGAAATGAGAAATCAAATAACCATCTTACCGAGTATGTTCTTTTAGGATTCATTCTTTTCTCATACATCTCAAAGCAGTAGGACTTTGTATTAACCTGGTATCTGGAAAAGGCAATGGGACAGTTCAGTAACTATAGCTGCTGCAGAATGCAATCCCAAATTCTGTAGAATTCTTAAAAATGAATTTTACAATACATAAGTCACTTTCCTCCCCTCCTCCTTACTAATTTATCACACTTGTTTATTACATATTAGAACTTCTATGATCAATAAAAGATTCAAATATGAATATGGACTGTACTGATGCATTTTTTCCCCTAGACTCTCTCATCATGGATCATACAGTAAAACTTAAGTGGAGAATTTCAAGTTTTGAAGTCCGACCTAGATCATTAACATCATCATCACATCAAATATCATCCAACTGCTTATCAGTCTATTTTTCATCCAGCACTGTAATTTACAGAAGTCAGCAATTCAACATGTGAAACTACAATAAGATGTACAATATCAGGATAGGTTGCCTATCAAACTTCATTTCACTTTCCAGTGCTCTCAATGTAAATGGCAAGGATTGATTGTCACTCAATATGCCTGATCCAAATCCTCCTACATCCAAACAAGAGGACCATGATGGTCCTGTAATCGCTCACCTGAATATTTTCCTTTATGTTTACTTTATGTAATTCAAGTAACCCCAAGGTCTAACCATTTGAACAATCTTGATTGATAACCAGTATACTTTGATGACACAGAAACTATATTAGCTCATGCATGCATAAATGGTTTCAGATACAGTAAAACCCCTCTAAACGACCACCCCGATAATAAGACCAACTCGTTATTACGAACAATTCTTGAAAGAGCAAATTATTTCCTTCTTTGCTTTAATGGCCGTTAACTCCGGTAAACCGACCACCCCGATATTCCGTAATGTGACCACCCGGTTCAGTCCATAATCATTTAACTAGTATATTTTTCCCAGCTGTCATGCATGGTCGCCGCATCCATAGCCAATTAACAATATGTGGTCCCAGTTTTACGACAATATCCGACTTCATTGTGGTAAAGGGCGAAGTTCATGTTGTGATAAACAATCAAGATGTGTTTTGATAACGGATTAGTTTTATTGTTTGAATGATAACGAGATGACCACCTATCAATATCTTCGCCACGGTAAGTTTAATTTGATGATTAATTAGATAAACACACTTCTTTTATTGCAAATGAATTGCAATAAAAGAGATATTCTGCGTAAAGTAATACGACCATCTTTAACTATTTGTTTTCATAAAATGAATCTAGCCCTGTGTTCACATGTTTCTTTAATACTTTTTTCTTGTCAATAAAACAAGAAAAATATTTTACTGATTAAGTTAAAAAGTCAGATTTTGAATAATTTTCTTTTAGTTATCTTAAGTTTGATACAGACAGTAATTTAAGACAAACCATGCAAATTCATGTTTGATATTATTTTACATGTTTATAGTTTGTCTTCATGACATTTTTATTTTAATTCTGTATTTTTCTACTTTTCTTCAGGTTAATTCCATCCTCAAGAGGAAAACTGAGCAGTAAGAATGTTATGAGAAGCTAGAGGAATGTAACACATTTTCAGACAATGTTCCCATGTAAATTGAAAATAAAAGAAAGTTTCAATAGTTAAAAACTTTTTCCTATGTTATCAACTCTCGCTGAGTATATGAATCACCATTAAAAGCAAAATTAACATCTGTAAAGGTTATGTGTAAATACACATACTATTTTAACCGGTGAAAAGTGAAACTCTTTGAATAAAACCACCCCTCTAATAAGACCACTTTATGAAAGTCCCACAGGTGGTCTTAATATAGGAGTTTTACTGTACAGAGAAATTATAGGTTTTTTCAGTATAAGTCTATGTAAAATAAGACAACCATGGGGCATAGCCAAATCTGACCATGGGGTCACCATTTGATCAAAAATAGTAGAGAACCTATATATTATGTTTCAACCAAAATATCTAAAGCTCTAGTCTGTATGGTTTCAGAGGAAAAAATATCTAAAGTTTTCATAATATAACTTTGTATGGTTTCAGAGGAAAAGATATTTAAAGTTTTCGTAATATAACTCTTTGTAAAACTCTGACCCCAGGGTCATGATATTAACAAACTTGGCAAAGGACCTATATATGAATTTACACACGAAATATCTAAGCTTAGTCTGTATGGTTTCAGAGGAGGAGATTTTCTAAGTTTTCACTACTTAAGTCTATGTAAAACAAGACTGCCCCAGGGTGGGGCTTACTTTGACACCAGGGTCATGATTTTAACAAACTTGGTAAAGGACCTGTATATCATATTACACACAAAATATCTAAGCTCTAGTCTGTATGGTTTAAGAAAAGAAGATGTTTTAAGTTTTCACTACATAAGTCTATATGTAAAACAAAACTGCCCTAGGGCGGGGCCAACTTTGACCCCAGGGTCATTATTTTAACAAACTTGGTAAAGGATCTATATATGATGTTACAAACTAAATACATGGTTCATACAGGACTCTGAGCAAAAAATTTAAGGACTTTTTAAGGACATTTTAAGGCCATTTTGCCAAAATTTA
>JAULCC010623167.1:0-10188 GCA_032358795.1 Nuttallia obscurata
TATCAATAACACATTTCAGTGGTTTTGAAAAGACTATCTTGGATAAACATTGATTTCTTATGTGCTTTTAAAGGGAGGTTTTAGTGGTTTTCAGCTATACTTGTATGCATAAATATGTTACAGTGATATAACTGCTTGAAATATTTATTTTTATTTATGAAAAGTGATTGTTTGTCATTGTTAAGTAATTAATCAATATTAAAAAGTAGTATTATATAATATACAGTAAAAGAACTAATAACTGCCACAATTGGTTCTTAATCTATAAAGCCCTATCCCATTTGTACTATCATTTATGCAATTTTGTCAATATGTCTGTAATCCTGTTTTTGTCATACTGGGTAGCATTTAGATATTTCTCTACATAATTAGGTTTGAAGGTCTTTCTGTGCAATGTCTGCACATCAATGAGGGATTTTGTCCTTTGTTGAAGGTATTAGATATACGAACATTGACACTTGGCAATAAAATTGTGTCTTTTATCAGGATAAGGATAGGAAAGTACTATCTTGACACATTTGATGGTCTTTTTATTTCTCTTTTATTACATATGTAAAGCTTTCTAGGATATTATGTAAAATGGTGCAAGTGCTTTTGCACCATACAGTTTTGGTGTTCCACACTGCTACTAAATGGGAGGCTGGTTATGATTGCTGTTTCTTTGTAATTGGGACTTAAATTTCTTGGTTCAGTGTATATTGCAAAGTATTGTAAAAGAGCTGAAACTTTTTTAACTTTGTACATTCAGTACACAGAAAAAATGGTCCAGATATCTAAATGTTGAAAGAATGAAATTTTGTACAGCAAGAGAATGGAATATTGCTAAATATTTTAGATTCAAATTTTGCAATGATGAAATTCTGATTAGAGAATAGAATAAATTTTATTTTACATTTAAATGTTGCAGTGCTGAAATTGCTTGCTAATGCAGGATATAGTAAAAAAAAAAAAATACATTTAGATGTTACAGTGCTTAGATTGCTTGCTAGCACAGAATCGGGTAAACTTTTTTTACATTTTGCATTGCTGATATTTATATTAAAGGCAGAAAAGAATACTCATATGCAGTAGTAGATCAACAGCTGAGTGATTTGGTAGAGCCATGCAGGGCCTGGACTGGAAGTTATTGACTGGAGTTTATATCTGCATATTGCCTTTCCAAGGAGTGATAGTCTGATAGACATTTGATGTTTGTAGACTGTAATAATGGTTTAAGATTGATAGTTACCCATGAGTGCAATAGGGTAGCATATTGTCGGACACAAGCTTTGTTGCCTTAGAGAAAAAAACAACAAAAAAACTCTTGACAATGATTTACAGGTATACTTTTAGACAGAATAGGCCAAGATGGCTGTATGTAATAAAATAGTGTTATAGGTGTGTCTTTACAACTTTTTGCCTGCTGTAACAAGTTGTATAGACATTGCAAACAGTGTAGATCTGGATCAGTTGGCTCATAAAGAAGAGTGTATTTGATCTAATGCAGTATATATGCTACTAGAAAAGTTTGACTCATGAAAATTCCAGAAAAATATAGAATTAACTGATATATATAGGGGAAAATTTCACTGTTATCATTCAACAGGGTTACAAGTTTTGTGGACTATGCAATGACACAGGTTATTGTTTACCAGTATTGCAGTTTCTGAGAGTTTAAAAGCAATTTACATCATTCAAATATTGTGGTTACTCACAAAGTTTAATATAGTGTTCATTTTGCTCTTCATTAACATTTCTTACATATAACTGTTGCTGAAAAAGTAGATTTTGCTCATGCAGCTAGGAGAGTTTAATTATAGAGAGCTATGTCGTTCTTTGTGAGAGAAAGGTTCAAAATTGAAATCACCCAAGAGTAAAACGACATTTTGTTACTGGGTTGGTTAAAACAATATTTTATTCACAAATGGGATAGAACAACAGGCAATGTCTATACAAGACTTCTGTGAATTTTGTTGTTGTTTCAAAGCTTAGAAAGCAAGTGGTAGTCTTAAGCATGGTTATGAATAAAGTCAGAATTTTATTTCAAGGTTAATTTTTGTCCTGCTGAATATTTATATGGGTTTTATGATGATAACCATGCTTTTGGGTTCTGTTTTATTTTTACATTGATTTATTTCATGGCAGTCAATGCAGACCTTAATCAGATCTAGATTACATTCTCTTGTAATCTTGATTTACACTGTTTTTACTCTTTTTTTAAGTTCTTTACGGCAGGTTTAGTTTTAAAATCTAAATGCTTACTCATATGTCTAAAACAGTTCATCTAAACAGACTTAAAAATTGAGATGGAATGAATTCTAGGAGCAACTAATTCAATTGAAAAGCAAAATCAAGGATTTGCCAGCCAGACTTTTATCTGTATGTGGACAATGGTCAGATAATTGTCTCCTATATTGTGCAAATTATAGATGTAAGAGAGTCATTATCAGCCATTAAATTCAGACAGTCAGTAATATATAGTCTGGGATCCGACATGAAACTGAAGTTGTAATAAACCAGTGGATATAACCCATGGTGTAATTGATTTTGAAGCTCTACCTTGCACTTCAGCAAAAATGGAAATTAAACCATAAAACTTTTGATTGTCTAGATTTGAAGAAGTATAAGTCTGATTTTATGAAATATAGTTAGCTCTGCCATAATTCTAAAGGATTTTTTTTTACATGAATAGGTTTTGTTTTTAATGAAAAACAGTAAAGACCGATATCAGATAATTTTTTGCTAGATTTTATTTTTCTGTTTTGGGTTTGATTAATTTTGAATGATATGATTCCCTACACATGTGAAAAACAGGTTAATGCTAAGCGATTTCTTACATATAGTTTACAAGTGTGAATTGAATGTTGGTTTGTTGATATTGTGCTTATTTTGTACTCAGAAGGATAAAGGTTTCAACACCTCTGTGGGCCATTCTAGTGACCTTCATTAAGACACTAATTATATGTACAAGCTCTAACCAGGCAACAGACTCAAGAAATTGTTTCTATTAGCCATATATAGGCTTTCAACATAATCAAGATAAAATAAACCTGTTCATCCTTAACTTATGTGTCTATTTGATGCAGAAGTTTTACAAAGATTTTCATTGAAATATTAGTGATGAACTGTATACACAGTAATAAATATTGTTGTTTTTTTCCACTGAGAAAATTTGACAGACATTACAAATAAATGTGTGGTGGAGGTAATTCAAAACACATAACCAATGTACCAGTAATTTTCAGTAGCATTGGTCCCTTCTAATCAAGAATTTTTTGAAAGGAATAACAGCAACAAAACCACTCATTCATTGTCCAACTTAAAGGGCAAACTTCAGATGGTAGAATACAGGATCACAGACCCAAGGGAGTTAATTTGCAGAAAATAAAAAGACATCCCATACAGACTAACCAGACTGTTAGGCCCATGGCTACCTATACTTATGCTACTATGATTTACTGCATTCAATTCAATTAAATCTTAGTGTCTCTCAGGACCTTCGGTCCTTTGATAAAACCAGTAGTTGTTTGGATGAATATCAGAGCCAGTGATAATATAGGTACCCAAGTTGAATAAAAACTAAATAAATCATGAAGGAAACTTAAAACTGGTGATTATTTAGAAACCATTCTATCCCTGAGGTTTGCTGCAAGTGCCAAGAACAACTGGAAATCAATTAAGTTATCAAGGTATTCTGTAAAGATTTTGATGATAGGGGATGATATACATAGTCTATAAAACCCCAGGACTATTTTGAGGCGCTATGAGAAATAGGAAAAAGGGTAAAATACTTCTGAACAAAAATAAATTTCAAGATAGAGAGCCCTTGGGGTGCCAAAAACACATCTTGTAACATCTAATACCTGAGGAAAATCTGCTGAACTTATGAGATAAATTCCTATAAGATTTGGTTAAGTACATTTAAGCAGAGATATAGAAGACACTGAGAGAAAGTGTAGCAAGTGATAGCCATAACTATTATGCATTATGACATTTTTATGCTTTATATACAGTATTAAAACATATATATTTGTTTCCACTTTTCCTGAATAGTATCAGATTATAATTTATATGCATTATAACATCAGATTATACTTAATATGCATTATAACATCAGTTTATTCTTTATATGCATTATATAACATCAGATTATACTTAAAATGCTTTATAACATCAGATTATACTTTATATGCATTGTAACATCAGATTATACTTTATATGCATTATGACATCAGATTATACTTTATATGCATTATGACATCAGTTTAAACTTTATATGCATTATGACATCAGATTATACTTTATATGCATTATATAACATCAGATTATACTTAAAATGCTTTATAACATCAGATTATACTTTATATGCATTGCTACATCAGATTATACTTAATATGCATTGTGACATCAGATTATACTTTATATGCATTATGACATCAGATTATACTTTATATGCATTATAACATCAGATTATTCTTTATATGCATTATAACAGCAGATTATACTTTATATGCATTATAACATCAGCTTATACTTTATATGCTTTATAATATCAGATTATACTTCATATGCTTTATAATATCAGATTATACTTTATATGCATTATAACTTCAGTTTATACTCTACGTGCATTTTAACATAAGATTATACTTTATATGCTTTATAACATCAGATTATACTTTATATGCTTTATAACATCTGGCCCCTGATCATGGACTCATTCTCATGCTCAATATTTCTTGCATTTCATTGGTTTAGATATATCAGTTGATACTGTGTCTGAGCCAATCATAGTGCTGTATTTATGAGAATTGGAATGAGTCCATGCTATATAATGTTCTAATAACATGGAACCAGATTATGCTATATATACTTTCTAACATATGAGTATGCTTTAAAACACGATATTGTACTTTCTAATGTTTTTTACATTTAACTAAGATCTTATTATGCTTTAAAACATTGTATCATGGTTTATAATAACATCTTTTTTTGCTTTAGAGCATAATTATGTTCTATTTTGTGTAGCGCAATTTACCTGTAGCATACATTTGATTATCTATGTTAAAGGAGTGTGTTTGATAAACATTATTTTCTATTTTAAAATATTTTTTGAGAAAAATGCAATACATGTCAGTCTGCCATCTCAAAAGCATAAATACTGACCAAAACATTGCCATAAATACTGACCAAAATATTTCAATAAATAATGACCAAAACATTTCAATAAATACTGGCCAAAACATTTCAATAAATACTGGTCAAAACATTTCCATAAATATTGACCAAAAAATTTCCATAAATACTGACCAAAACATTGCCATTACTTCCCATTAAATTTAAGATGGGCAATACATTTAAATTTCCATAAAACATGTTGTTTCCTCAGATCAAGTTCAGTCCTGCGAACAGATCATTATCAAAATGGATACCATTCTTGACTTATTTATTCTATGGAGGTACCAAATACTTGGAACCTAGGAACTTTATTATCTTAGCTGAAAGGCTTGACATAAGTGAACCTTTCTTGAAAGGGACATAAAATTCCTTGCAGCAACAAAATTTACATTAACTAGAAATAGATGTCTCAGTGTTTAATACGGAATTCAGACAGGGCAGACAGAAGATGAAGTTTAAAGTTGTGAGCTTACCTTGCAGTTCTGGCTGATTAGAAGCAATGCTCTTAATTGAAATTTTATGGGCTTCTAAAGATATGTGCAATAAATCACAAATGTAAGCTCTGGATTTAAAAGTACTCTCAGGTTGACATCACTTCGTGCCATGTTCAGTACCAGAGAGTCGGTTTTGAGAACGATTTTCCAATAAGATTAATGTAAAAAGTAAGTTGAGGCAAAGTTGTTGAGTTTATGTACATTGCATGATTGACATTTAAACAGAGCACTGCCTGGTTAGCTCAAAGGCTAGCATGTTCGCTTCGGTGCAGGAGAAAGTCGGTTTGATCCCTGTCTAGGTCCAATTGCAGGAATAAGAATACACTAAAAAAGAGTCCTGTCAGATAGCTACAACTGTAGCTGCCGTTACATTAAGGAATCATTTGAACAACCATTGTTCGAACATCAACAGACCACACAGGTTGTTTATTATAACTTTTTGTCTATTGTATTACAGTATAAGAGTTGTAACCCAATGCAAAACTTATGTAAAATTATCATTAATGCCACCCTATTTCAAGCTAAAATTAAAAGCTATTACTTGGATTGAAAAATCATTTTACGGTTGAGTTGCAAACCAAACATTTATATCTTTCTTGTTTCTATTGCATGATGGCTGACTATTTGGGCACTGCCAGCATATGTTGTTAATCATGTGACCACAAACACTGTCCATGCAAGGTCTGTTTTGTAAAAAAAATAGTGGAGGATGTTCCGAATGTTGCCATGTAGGTAAGGGATAACAAATCTAATTACTTCAACACTTGCAGTGTACTTGTAAAGATGTAAATACTTAAAAAAATTCAAAATTTATCTGCCATCTGAGACCTGTTTATGAATGTTGATGGAGGCCTGGATATCATTAGGAGAATTATTTCAACACATAGAGAAAGTGGATGGAGGGTTGTTTCAAAAGTTTGTAGGTACCTCTTTGTTTGCTACTTCTGACAGTTTTCTTATACACAAGGAAATAACATACAAGTGTGGTAGCTTAAAAAAGAATAAAACAACAACACTGTTGCATGTACATAGGTTTAGCCTTTAAACCCTTCCTGTGTGGGACCTGAATAGCAATTACCATTGCCAATTACTGTTATATCATAAGACTTGTGGCCAAATAATGTGCATATGATCTAAGATTCAAATTGTTTACTACTTAGATTATGCTTTTTGAATAAAACACATGTACTCAGAAAAGAAAGTCAAATTTCATAATTTTGGCAGACAAAAACTTTTCCAGCAGACAACATTTCAGCCTTGAAGGGTTAAAGCCTATAGCATACAAGAGAGATTTTCTATGTCATAAAGGAACTTATTCTGCACAAATCCTATGAAAATATTGATAATATGTGATTGAAAATTGTAATAACTTTTTACAGAATACTGACAATGATAGTCGTATAATGATCGTTGCTATATTGCTCACTATCTACTTGTACAGGAAGGTAGATTGTTCAAAAGCTAGATTTAAACTTTTTAATTATATATCATTTTGATACACATTTGCTCAGATTTAAAAAATATTGATTTTAGCTTGATTCTATTAAGACCTCTGGGATAAAGAACTGTATGCTGTCAAGTCTTGTTTCATTGGTTTTCTAATGATATTTAAGTGAAAGCCCTCTTGAATGAAAGACTCTTCATATCCACTACATCGCTGTACCTGAGACTGTACCCTCTGGTATAAGTATTCAACATTTTATTGAGAGAAAAAACAACAAGTTAATACTTTTGGGACGGCCCATACATACTTTTGGGACGGCCCATACTGTACTGAATTGCCAGGAAATAACATATGACAAGATTAAATGAAGGGATTATGGCGAATAGTTTTCAACAGTCGCCACATGTTCTTTACATTCTGAGGGTTGTTGAGGTTTTATTTATTACAAAATGCTGATGTAACGAAATGTAAGATCATTAGAATTATAAAAAAATACCTTTAACCTCAGAAAATGCAAAGGACTTTATGCAGAGCTGTATTGTCAATTGAGATATAATTCTAGACAGCTGAAAAAAACACAACACTGGGAACATGCTGAAAACAAAGATTACTTTTCACACATGCTGCCATGGTGATGTGAGGCTATGGAGTAGCTGAATGACTGGGAAATTTTTGGGTAAAAAAACAGAAGAAAAAAAAGCTTCTGTACAGATCAAGCAGAACCTGAAATAAAACATTAATGGCATGTGTCTTGGGGATCAGAAGGAATGGATGGTTTTAACTTGTTTACTTAATTTTTATACCAATCTTAAGACAACATAGTCTAGTAGAAATGTTTGAAGATAAGACGGGAGCTCTTGTTATGATTTTGGAATGGTGTTATGAATGATTTTTGAATGTGTTATGAATGATTTTGGAATGTGTTATGAATGATTTTGGAATGTGTTATGAATGATTTTGGAATGTTTTTTTTTTTACCTCAGCTGTAAGTGCTCAAAGGTGAGCTAGTGTAATAGGAGACAGGGTAACCCTAATGCTTACCCATTGTCTGTCTGTCATCAACATTTTTCTTTAAACAAAATTTCTTCCTTAACCATGGGCCAATTTCAACCAAACTTCACCAGAATTTGGTCCTATAGTATTTCTCAAAAATATTTGCCCCCATTCAGAACTTTTAGTTGGCATGGCAAAAGATAGCAAAAACTATGAAAGTCTTCTTCTCAGAATGTGCTTTTCCATTTTCTAAATATTTTCACAATATATTCATTATGTGGCCCTTCATCAAATTCCATTGATGTTGATTCGTAAAAAAAAAAATGACCTAGGGCGCATAGCTAGATAACATTATATGACTTTATATGAAAATCTTCTCAGAAACTGACAGATGGATTTCAAAATAATTTCACACAAATGTTAATTAAAAGATCCTCTATCAGATTTTTCAAGCCATATTGGTTTGTTAAATAAGATGGCCGCCAGGGGGTGTGGGGCTAATTTTTACATATTGGAAACTTAGAAATTCTTTCTCCCTGAAACTATTCCAGATTAAAAGCAAAATAAATTGTGTATGTCTAAGCATTTTATGAAGGTTTAATATCTACTTACTTTGTTAAAATGGTGACACTTGGGTTAGATTTAGTGCAGCCCCTAACTGGCATCTTAATTTACATAGGCTTATAATACCTTTCTATCCTCTTTTCTAAAATAATAAGTTAACTTGAACTTAGATATTTTATATGTAGAATCAATCATATACAGGTCGTCTATCAAGATGGAGACCCTATTTAGGGTTTGATATTTTGTATGTGGTAAATTCATGTGAGCAATCTTGGTCGTCTTGTTTTGTTTTCCTTCTTTCGGTGCCCATTGTAACCCCAGTGCCAAGAGCACCTTTGGATGTATTAGACTCGTCAACTGGTTACATGGACATGACAAAAGATCCATACATACTTTGCAGTTGTTGGTTTTGACTCGCTCATTCTCAGAAATCTTATGTCTGGAAGACTAAAATAAATAACATTTATTCCAACCAATGAAATATTGAGCATGCGAAAAGAGAAGTTTAACCCTTAGACTGCTTAGGGCGATGGTGATAGAATATGCAAACAGTTTGGATCCAGATCAGATGCCGACAAACTTGGATGGGCAAATCCAATGAATTTCAAACTCCAGGCAGACAACAGTTTAAGCATACGACAATTTTTTCAGCAGACTTAGGGTAAATAATCTCTGATCCAGGGTCTACAATATTGACACTTCAATGAGTCAGTATAAAAAAGCTGTGTGGTCTTTATTTCATATAAAAAAACCTCTTCGTTATCCAGAGTTCTCAGTTTGTATATTGGAATTTTCCCACAGATGTTGTCAAAGATTAGAAATAAATTATAAAGATTAACTAGATTTTTGTTTTGTTCAAAGATTTGCATGAACTTTTAAGCATGAAAGAGTAGATGTAAATTAAACCAATTTCACAAAATTTACATTCCCACATAAAACCATGGTAGTTAAAATTAGCTAGCAGATATAATTGTTTACAACATGCTTTAAATGGGGAAATTTACATTACCAGCTATTTTAATGTAGCTATAGAAACAAAATTTGGGGTCTAGTATATTTAAGTTGGAATAGTTTTGGGTTGTATGTATTTAGTGTTCTGCAGCAGATATTTAGGGAGTAAATTGTTTTTTGGATCACATTTTAATGCATGGAAGCACTTAGCAGAGAATACTACTCGAAACATTAAAACAATTTGGTGATTTATAACAACACAGTTGTAAATTCTAGTGTATAACACAATAGGATAAAACTGAATGATTATTGGTATGATGAATATTTAATCTGAATAAAGTATAAGGCTTTGACCTATTTCTGATTATTTCTTAAGTGACAGGATTTTCAATATCCCTTTTTATACGCCCGTTTGAAAAACGGGACTTATTATGGAAACACCTGCGGCGGGCAGGTGGGCGGGTTGGCCGGTGGGCGGCTTCCACAGGGTTTCCGCTCTCTAAGTCAAAATCCGGTCTTTATCAAACTTGGTGAATATGTTGGTGGGCATAATATCTCGACCAAGTTCTATAACCAGCCAAATCC
>JAULCC010623189.1:0-10188 GCA_032358795.1 Nuttallia obscurata
CCTGGGCTGTAAATTCATCGTTACACCATCCAAACCTGGGCTTGAAATTCACTTGTTACACCATCCAAACCTGGGCTTGAAATTCACTTGTTACACCATCCAAACCTGGGGCTTGAAATTCACTTTACACCATCCAAACCTGGGCTTGAAATTCACTTGTTACACCATCCAAACCTGGGGCTGAAATTTACTTGTTACACCATCCAAACCTGGGATGTAAAATCACACATTACACCATCCAAACCTGGTCTGTAAATTCTCACGTTACACCATACGAACCCGGGCTGTAAATTCACTCGTTACACCACCCAAACCTGGGCTGTTAATTCACTTTTACACCATCCGAACCTTGGCTGTAAATTTACTCGTTACATCATTCGAACCTGGGCTGTAAATTCACTCGTTACACCACCCTAACCTAGGCTGTAAATTCACACAAATCACACCATCCAAACCTAGGCTGTATATTCACACATTACACTCTCCAAACCTGGGATGTAATTTCACAAGTTACCCCATCCAAACGTGGGCTGTAAATTCACACGTTACACCATCCAAACCTGTGCTGTAAATTCACTCGTTACACCATCAAATTCAATCGTTTATTTTGTAAATAAAGGCCTCCAGCCCATACATCATAGTACAATATAGCATTTACAGAGTTGTGTTTAACAAAACAACTTGGTAAGTATAATTGTCCTTTTTTTTTTACATATTTATTGCAAAAAATTGAAATTGTTCCGTTCATTTATCTTACATAGTTTACATCGTTTATGTGACTGTTGTTGAATTTCCAGTAACCGGGATCTCTTTTAGGTTTTTAAAGAGATATGTAAATGGTCTGATATCAGTAATGTAAACATTTGAAATTAAGTTTTCTTCTATAAGTCAGTTATCTATTCTGTTGTTTTTTTGTGCAGATTAAATGTATTATTATCTGAAGAGATGGGGTTTTAGACACACGTCTATAAGAAAATATTAGTCATTGATATTGCCTACAGAAAACTATAAACTAACTTGAAAACATCCAAAATTATACAAATGATGAAATTGATGTTGATGATGATAATAATATAAAAATAATATGATAGTAGTCGTGATGACATAAATGATATTGATGACGAATATTACGAAGACCTAGATCTAGATAATGTTGATGATGACGTCAAAATTTCATCACATGATCTTCAACAAAACATAAACACAATTGCATGGTATTTTATCGTGAACATATTTAGGCCGATTTTTTTTTTTAACAACTAAATAGCGCTGTACTAGCATTTCGCAGTAAAACAATGTAAAATGAAAATTGTATCACCGGCGACTTTACGACGATAGAAGTCGGTAGAAAGATAAAGATATATTGTATGACTTGCCTATGTGAATGATTATCCAACAGTAATACTCCTTTAACGACATTGTAGAAGATTATTGTCGTATGTTTGAAGTCTGAATGTAGCGTGAACACACGCTGGTGTTACTCTGCAACCACAACACAAGTTATCACTAAAGTCACACGAGATGTAGCAACCACCACACAAGTTATCACTAAAGCCACACGAGATGTAGAAAGACAAAACGCTCGACTGGGCTGCTGGTGTTAGGAGCAGCTTTGTGGTGTTTTATAGATTAATTATCCATTGAAAAGCTTAGGCAGTCTGCCTTTTTGAGCATACAAACACAACTGCATGCAACATGAGAAATCATACAACAGTATCTTAAAATTATATCACATGATTATAGTACATAATATATATAAAAATTGACGTATCCGTAATATAAACCAATACCTCGATGGCAATTATTTACACATGTATAACAATTTTGAACTACCACTGCCTGCTCCATTCGTATGCGATATTAATGATCTTGTTTATAAAGGTTATGTTACCTAATGATTTAATACAATTAATACTGATAGTGGCCTATAATGACGAGGGAGCATTAAACACGGTTTATATAATCAAATCAGAATTTGTTCGCGAACGATATTTTAAATATCATACTGCGTTTTATAACATGTCTTGTCTTTTAAAACATGTCTTGTCTTTGAACATGTTTCTTTGTCTGTGTTTCCTACTATATGTCCTACTATGTGTCCTACGAATAAAACATTGTATATCACGTTACTCTCATGTATTAGGCGATATGATTTAGAGTCCGATACTTTTGAATCAGTCTGGGTTCAAACCGCTTTACCTAGAAGTTTTTTTAAGTTTTGACAGATATCTTTTTTCATAAACTGCTGTACACCTTTTCCATTTATAAGCATTGAACTAGTTGTGTGGTAAAAGTTAATTGTAAAATGCTTGAAGCTATCAAATACTGCTCTATACCGTGTTTCAACAATTTTCTGTTTTTTTTATCAGTGGCATAAGTGCAATCTGCTTTTTTTCGTCTGGCGTATGCCACCTGTCTTCGTTAAATAAAATTTTGTTTTGTAATAAAGTTATTATTATTAAGATTATTATCATTATTATTATGTGTGGGTATACGTGTTTGTTTATTCGGCATTGTCTCCTAATACACTCGTGCTACTAGAAGTTAAAGTATATGTAAAAAAAAACCTGGTCCTACAATTTATACAATGTCACCATAATTCGTAGTTTTACATTGACTTTTAGATAGTAGGTGTCTTCTGTGTTATACCATGTTTTTTACAACTTGTTCAAAACATCATGTTCTTGTCCTTCGTGTCTTACTTCTTGTCCTACCATGCATATAACTACGTGCCCAATTAGTCCCAAGGGTAATGCTACTTGTCCTACGTATTTTACTTAGTTTCCGACCACGCATTCTACTGCGTGTTCAATTTGTTCCAAATATAATGCTTATTGTTAAACAAAACTTACTTCGTGTCCTACCATACATTCTACTACGTGTTCAATTTGTTCCAAAGATAATGCTTATTATTCTACAAAACTTACTTCGTGTCCTACCACACATTCTACTACGTGTCACATTGTACCAAGTATCATGCTTTATCTTCTACAAGTCTTACTATGTTCTACCATGCATATTACGTGTCTAACTTGTCCCATAGAAGAGGTAGTGCTACTTGTCCTACGTGTCTAATTTGTCCCATAGAAGTGGTAGTGCTACTTGTCCTACGTGCCTAATTTGTCCCATAGTGGTGGTAGTGTTACTTGCCCTACGTGTCTAATTTTTCCCAAAGAAGTGATAGTTTTACTTGTCCTACGTGTCAAAATTGTCCCATAGTAGTGATAGTGTTACTTGTCCTACGTGCCTAATTTGTCCCATAGTAGTGGTAGTGTTACTTGTCCTACGTGTCTAATTTGTCCAATAGTGGTGGTAGTGCTACTTGTCCTACGTATCTAAATTGTCCAATAGTGGTGGTAGTGATACTTGTCCTACGGGTCTAATTTGTCCAATAGTGGTGGTAGTGTTACTTGTCCTACGTATCTACTTTGTCCAATAGTGGTGGTAGTGTTACTTGTCCTATGTATCTAAATTGCCCCATAGTAGTGATAGTGTTACTTATCCTACGTATCTACTTTGTCCAATAGTGGTGGTAGTGCTACTTGTCCTACCTGTCTAATTTGTCCAATAGTGGTGGTAGTGTTACTTGTCCTACGTATCTAAATTGTCCCATAGTAGTGATAGAGTTGCTTGTCCTGCGTGTCCTATTTGTCCCATAGTAGTGGTAGTGTTACTTGTCCTACGTAACTCAATTGTACCATAGTAGTGATAGTGTTACTTGTCCTACGTGTCTAATAACTTCTTCAATGTGGTCGTCGACGCTAATCATTTCGCCTCATGAAGATGAAGGAAATTATACCACCTTCCTTGTACAATCGAGCAGCTGAAATCAAATAAAGAGGAAATAAATTGGCGAATCCTGGTTTCATGATGGTCATTTGCAGTTTATTGCGTGCTTGGACCCAGATATTGACGATATATTGATATTTGTCGTACTCTGATTGTTGGTAATGAGACTCCTTAGTCCATTTCACAAGTTCAATGTCGTTTTATATAGCTTTTTGTTGCACCAAGCTTTTGTCATTGTGTCTGTCATATTGGACATTTTATAGTACGGAGGGTGATAAGGCGTAGTCTTTATTCTATTGCCCTGCATTTTTACTGGAAGTTAATGACAACTTCAATAACGATTAGCATAACATGGTATTCTTGTGGATTAAGGCATTAATACGAAACCCTTAGAAGGAAGATTTACATCTGATTTAAATTGCACACCGTACGAAGCCGAAACAATTGCAACAATTAGTTTGAAACTGCATTTTTAAAAAAAAATAAAAAATTTAAATTTCGATATTTGTATTTGTTATTCAAACTTCCCATGACCTTTTTCTTCTCAGTATGTCAAGCGAGAAGCCAGAACAATTGATATTTACAATGAAGAAAACTAACCAGATCTTCGATTTTTCTATGTTTACTTAAGCCGTTAAAACTAACAATTGGAAACATGTTTAAGAGGGTGTGTAGTAATTGCATTGTACACGAAAATGTTTAAGAAAACAGAAATTATTGAAGGTACCATACTTTTTCTATATTTTGATTAGCTGACTGTAAAGAAATCGAGGTCTTATCTATACGCCCGTATTGGACACAACTAGAATTTTACTAAAGTCACCCTGAAGTGGATGACCTAATGTTAGATATATCGAGACCCGTAGTTGTATTGGTCTAGATGACCAGAGATCATTTTTAAGTTTTCCATGGGTTGTTTGTATGTTGAAAGTCAATGACAAAGTAGCAATACAAAAATATCTAAAACAAAGAAAGATAAAAACTAAAACCCTGATAGTAAATTACAGTTCACAGTTAAATTATTTGAGTTCATGGAGAATGACAACATTCATGGGAATAAAAGCATTAATATTAGACAAAGCATGCACACCATGAAAGATGGCTCTTGCAGAATCGACAACTAAGCAAAACTTTCTATGGACGAAAAGGTTAATGTGTT
Organism: Nuttallia obscurata; assembly: GCA_032358795.1. Classification (NCBI taxonomy): domain Eukaryota; kingdom Metazoa; phylum Mollusca; class Bivalvia; order Cardiida; family Psammobiidae; genus Nuttallia; species Nuttallia obscurata. Next base: position 4,949 of record JAULCC010623189.1, read on the forward strand.
TCGTAGATCAAAGTAAAGCTGAAAAGATCAGTCCAGCAAATAACAGCTTAAAGACCGTGTTTGGATACAATACCCGTCCATCCGTTTTTATCGCATGTATAATAAAGCAACAATTGTTAAAGACCAGGGCCCGAGGTTATAAAACTTCAAAAGAACTATGTGCTAAAAACTCAGTTTTGGTCGCAGTCTCTAGGTTTTACAGGAAACAAACTTCGATGTATCTAATCATTAGCATTGAGTACTTATTAGATTTTTGAAAAAGGTATAAGTAGAGAAAGTGTCTGAGTTTTGAGTTCATTTAAAGTTTAATTACCTTGGGGCCTTGTCTCAAAACTAGTTGCACTGTAAAGAGAATGAAAGATAGTATATACGGATAAAGGGATATTGAAAAACCGAGAATAGAATTGTCCAAGTCAAAAACTATTTAATGGCTATGCAATCAGAAAGAGTATTTGTTTATAATTGCACACACATATTCCAAACATGTCTAAAGCACAAAAGCTCTTATTTAGTAACAGAAATCTGAATTTCCTGAAATGATATGTACCCTGGTGAGATCATTATTAGAAAGACCGCCCGGTGGTAGAGCGTTCGTTTTCGGTGCAGGAGGTTGTAGATTCTACCCCCGGCTGATTCAAACCAAAATTTTAAAATGGTCCTTGGCGTTCAGGATTCAGGGTAAGTATTACAACTGGTTCGTCGGCATCAGGAGGGTGACAACAGTCTGGGTCTAGTGATCCTGTGTAGCGGTGCTATACACTTGTCACGTAAAGTAACTAAAGCGTTCTGCAGCAGAGTTCTGGGTATCTGTTTCCCATTCCCTGGGACACCCATTAGCCCCAGGTAGTATAAGGTGACTTAAAACATTAATAGAAAAAAATCATGTGTTCAATAATGACTAATTTCTGCATTAACATCGTGTCTGAGATATTGCTGTCTTCCAAGCCATATATTACATGATATCATCAATATAGCCAAGAAAACAAAATAGGTTTTGCCTATGTTTATACCTGTTTGAGATTTTATTTTCTCTTTTTATCATTTGCCTTCCAAGTTTTATTCGTTCTGTTATATTCTATTTCCATGACTAGCTCTCTGGCTTTGAAAGTCCATTTTGGCAGAATACATATTGGCATAATCTCTTCACCAAGTTCAACAACACGCCACATTGGTCTAGTGACCCGGAGTTACTGCCCTTCACTTGCTGATATGTCCGTTCTTTGTCGTTTAAAACCTTTATCAAGTCTTCACTTCAACTGTTAGGTATGTGTGTATGGACACTATATCCGCTACATAGGCTAACTAGTCAGCTCACAGTGGCCTCCCTGGGGTTACGGAAATTTAATTGTGGTTACTTTATATAAAAAACAGCAATGTCTGAGATCTAACTTTAAATGTCTCTATTCAATATGAGAACGTTCATGAGATTTATATCCCACACAAATTTTAAAACAACCGGCCAGATTGTTTTAGTCACTAGTTACAGCCCTTTGCTTGAAATAAATTGACAAACTTTGCAATGTTACCTCTAATGTCATCGCTACACTTCATAATAACCTTGGTAACTATTTATAAATATAGTCTGAAAATGTATGTTTTAATGATCATATTTCTGTAATTGAGGTACACAAGGCAATAACCATCGTTATAACTTAAATTAAGCAGACTTAATTTTTGGGTTGAGTCAAACGCAAAACTACCAGACGAATAAAATGGATTCAGAAAAGATCTTTAAATAGCATTATTGATAGTAGGAAGAAAAGATTGTCTTCATTTGTGCATTTATTAATTATAAATAATCATTTGAAACTATTGACAGAATGTCCTTTGGAAACAGATTTTTGATATTGGGGTATGTGGCAATATGCTATCTGCCGTTAGGTCGTTATATGTACATGTTTGTGTTATGTCATGTGTTAGAATCAACTCTTTAATAATGTGAATTGTGGCAAAGTTGTATCATGTCACCTCTACATATCAATCTATTTTTCAATGATTTAGCAGTATATCTATATAAAATCTTTTGATATCGATTTATATATAGGAAATGGAAATGCATTATGCTATATGCAGACGATATTGTTATTTTAGCCGATAATGTTGATGAAATGCATGTGTTATTGAATGCATTAAATGTCTGGTGTTCCTTAAATGATATGACCGTGAATGCTTCTAAAAGTAATAGTATTAATTTTCGTCCAGTATTTTTCGAATACATGATTGGTTTTTTTAAGTGTGGTAGCAAAATACTTACAATTGTTGATATATATACCTATCTAGGTGTTGTTTTACACGAACGTCTTGTTTGCACGGTGACTGTTGCTATTTTGCTTAAGGTGCTAGTCGTGCATTGGGTCTTAATCGCTAAGTGAAAAAACATGGATGGAGTTCCTTATGATGTGTTCGCTTAACTGTATGATTTCGTTGTATGGCCAGTAATTAGTTATAGTGCACCATTATGCTTCTCCCGTTCATATTCATGCACATAACAGAGCTCAGCGCTTTTTCTGGGTGTTGTAAAATAACGATGGGGTATCGGGGGATATGGGTTGGAACCCGCCAATGGTACTGTTTCACAGTACTGGTCGCGTTTGTCATATATGAGATCAGGGCGGGTCATTAAACGTATAGCACTTTAGTTGCCAAATAGGTCAAACCGGTTATGTAAGAATTGTGCAATATAATAAAGTAATTCCTCGCTGAAAATAATTTGCACATGTATGAAAAATTTGAACAACTACTACCGGCTTCAGTCGTTTGCGATATTAATAATGTTATTTATAATGATTGGCTTAATAGAAATAATAGTAACAGTAGTCCATCTTGACGAAAGGGCAATAAACTCCATTTGTACAAACTTATCAAATCTGAATATGTTCCTGAACAATATTGTAAATTGTTTCTTTCTCCTTTGCCTAGGGCGGCATTTAGTAAATTTCGTTGAGGGGTAGCACCGATTAGGATTGAAACAGGTCGTTATGAGGGTTTGCCAATAGTTGAAAGAACATGCTTTTTTCTGTGAAAACATTGAAAATAAATGCCATGTTTTATTAAATTGTCTAGTGAAAACCCCTGCCACACCTAGCCGCGTTGCAACTGTGATTGTAAGGCGTTGTTAAATTTCCCAGAGCGCCGTGAGATCACAGGAAAAATGAAATTTTTCATAAAGATGGCGATTTTAAGGTCAAAATGTGATTCTTCCTCTCGACACTCCATCTCATCAATGTTAACATTTGTGCTAAGTTATTTTAAAATCCATCCATCCATGGTGACGTTAGAGCCCGGACAAACATAATCTCGACCATTTTTGACCACTATGTCTGACCACACCTTTTAAGGAAGAAATGTCATCCTTCCGCGCGACATTCCGTTTCATTATGGTAAACATTTGTGCCAAGTTATTTTAAATTCCATTTATTCATGGTGAAGTAAGAGCCAGGACAAACATAATCTTGAACTATTTTAACCTTTGACCTCTAAGTTTTACCACACTAACGTCTTATTACAGTATAAATGTGATTTTTTCCGCACGACACTCCGTCTCATCAATGTAAACATATGTGCCAAGTTATTCTAAAATCCGTCTATATATGGTGAAGTTAGAGTCCGGACAAAGTTTGACCAAATTTGACCTTTGACCCCTTAGTTTGACCACACCTTTTGAGGTATCGAAATGATTCTTCCGGGCGACACTCCGTCTCATCAATGTTAATGTGCCAAGTTAATTTATAATCTGTCAACCCATTATGAAGTAGCGGCCCGGACAAGCCAAATCCGGACGCATAGACGCACAGACGGACCGACGGACGCACAAATACCGAACATAAAAACGTTATGTCGAGCTCACTGCAAGCGGGTTCGACAAAAATTATATGTTATGTGTTTCAACAGACAACAGAGCCATTTTCAACTTGTTTTTTTTTTATTATTCACAATATACACTACGTCAAATATAAACATGTACAGAAGTACACAATATAATGGATTAATTAATACGAATATAAGTCTTGTAAAGCGGTCCTTCTTTTTTACGACTGACCATTCGTTACCTTCAAGCCTTTGATTCAATATGCACCTCAGTAAGTTTTTACCGAATTAATTTGCATGCAACATATATTTAAACACATGCAGTATACATTACGAAATTTGAAATTCTCTGTTAAATGTTACTTGTGTTATTTCTCAGCCATGTATTTGCATATGATATATATTTTCTATAGTACAATAGATCTTTCTTGTAAGATTTCTCTGCACAGACCAGCTCGTCTTCAACACATTTATTTAATGTATGTTTTACTTATCTGTTACATATGTCTGCGTAACTATTTTGCAAAGAATATGTTGAAATGTGTACACTAAGTTTATCTGGTCGTTTTAATGTTTAAGTGTAATGGTAATTGTATGTACATATGTTTTGAATTCTTATAAAGAATGGTAGTAGGATGTTTAACGTTTTGAACTCACTGAGGATATAAAGACATATGGTGTTTATGTAACATTTATAATGATCACGTCCAGTTATCTAAGAAATCGCTTTCGCTATATTTGATGTTTCCATCCAAAGGTTCAGATAATTTCACACCCTTTTGTTATGGTAATTTGGTACATTTACTGCTAGAAGGTAAAACGTATCTCAATCGTCGTCAGGAATTCTGTTCAGTGTTAGTAATTTATCTCAACTGATTAGAACCGTTTACGTAAACCATAATATCTTGTTAAACTTATCATTTTTACTTAAAAACTCAGTTTTATCTTCCTTTTCAATAAGATATACAACACATTAACTTAAACCTCCCGTAGAAAGTTAATATCGATTAATACATATTCAAATTCCATCATGAATGGAAGTGATCCCCATAATGAGGGCCTATCTAAGACTCCAATAAAAAAGCAATAGAGTCTTTTTTGAACTAGTATGTATATATATATATATAACAAACACGGACAAACACGCATAAAAAACCCTCATCCCCTCCTAACTCCGCTCACCAAGAGCCTATCCCCAATCCTCTCTACCCCTACCAAACACCCTCCCCCTCGATGACCCTTCCGTAATCCAGCCCTTCCACTCCCATAGCCCGCCCCTCTCCCTATCAGTGCCCAATCGTCACGACTTTTTTCTCCTATAACCCTTCCATAAGACCCCGGTCCCAAAACGCTCCTTCCCCGTATACCACATCCTTCCCTCCTCTTCCAGAGCCGGGCGGGGGGGGGGGGGGGGGGGGGGGGGGGGGGGGGGG
>JAULCC010623211.1:0-10187 GCA_032358795.1 Nuttallia obscurata
CCGGGTAGAACCACCGACCTACCGCAAGCCAGCTGGAAGGCTTCCTCACTTGAAAAATCCGAAGTGCCCAGACCGATGAACCCACAGCGATGAGGGGCTGAGAGATTTGTTTAACTTTAGCTTAAAGGCATAAAAAAGCTAAAAATTGCAATAACTTGATTCTTTTTTGAAAGTCAAACGAGGTTGTTATCGCAATATTGGGTCTTTAAAAATGTTTCCTATGTTACAAGAAACACATTAACAAACTTGAAATAGAATACTTATCAGTACATCATTATTTACATTCTGAACGCTGTCGAACGCATCAGACCCCCTCATATAATCGGAGGTCGCTCATTTACAATTATATGCTCACATGCAGACGACATCACGTTTAGTGGTACACTTTGAATACAACAAATTGATAAAATCACATCACCAGACGCGTTCGTGATATTTAGCCTCGAAAGAAAGGCATCCGATTTACCTTCCGAGCTGCGGTATTTAAACAATACCTCAGACTACTTTGATAGAAAATTTAAAATGAACATATTGATGCATCTATTACAATAAGGGAAGGAATTTCACGTAGTAAAACACACATATTCTGTGATATTTTTTATATACACAGGTACTAGATAACGCGATTTTAACACGTTTTTAAGCTGTATTATGGTTTTAACATGGATGTTGCGTGGATTTGCTTTTTCCAGGTTGGACAGGAAAGTGCAATTTTATTTTTCTTTAAACAAAGACAACTTTAAACGATCTTCAAATTTAACTTTTTTCATTGATAGATCTATATCTATCCCTGTGCTTTTGCCGTAACTCTGTGTCTAGTGAGTACTCGAGGATAACTTACTGCCAGAATTCGAATGCTGATGAGCTATATGTTGTAGAATTTTCTGCTGACGCAACATTGTCGTTTCCGGTGTCAATATTCCATATCTCATGGATTTCTGAAGTTTTAATACAAGCGCAACATAATTCACAACGACACAATTCGTTTAAACGCGGTTATCTATCACAGCAAATTGCCTTATTTCAATTAACCTTTAGCCTGCGAAGGGCAACCGGGATGGAATTTGCAAACAGCTTGGATCAAGATTAGACGCCGAGTAACTGGACATCTAATCAGGATCCAAGCTGTCTGGCACTCGGCGTATTGTTTCTCCAAATATTGGGCAATTCTAATAAATTTTAAAATCTAGGCAGACGATAGTTTAAGCAGACGACATTTTTTCAGCAGGCTAAGGGTTAAATTTCAATTTCAATCGTTTATGTGTCATCTTTGATCAGACACAGGCTAACTGCACGAGACCCAGACCTATTCATTTAAAAATAACAAATATGTGTTTCCAATTGATATACTCGTATATCATTTGGTATTTACTTGCTTGTTAATAATTTATTCAAATATTTTTCAAACATATACGGTATGGTATTGAATACTTACACCATGTTAAGAGGATTGGTAAAACGATATCATTTCCATCACAATTAGATGCATTTGATAGTAACACTCGGTTTGCCCAAATAGCCATTAGTTTAAGGGCTTTTTATAAGATTTTATTATTATGAGAAAAATCTGAAAATTTATGTTTCAATTTTGATAACTCCCCATGAAATCAACGTAAAATCTTTTACGTAGAGATCAAAATAAGCACACGGTTTTGCATTTTAAAGCTGTTTTATTAACCCCTTCACTGCCTTACCACGAGCTCTAAGTCATATGCAAACAGCTTGAATCCGGATGAGACGCCGACTAACTCGGTGTCTCATCTGTTTGACAAGCTGTTTGACACTCAGTCAATTGTTTGCCAAAAATACTGAAGTTAAAAATAAAACAGACAAAATATTGGGCATGCGCGGTATTGCTTCCGGCAGTGAAGAGGTTAAGATACTTATACGTATTAAGTTTTATCACATGCCGTTGCATATTTCCGGTATAATACAATGATCACGTATTTTCTTATACAAACAACAAGTTACATATAAGAATCGATGACGTCACAAAATCAATAAGAAAAACCTTATAACCTTTTGTTGTATTGTCAAGTGATAAAAAGAATATCAGATTCGTTTTCACTTTATTTACAATTTTATTAGACTCGTCCTGGAAACTTTATTAAGCTCGCCAGAGGCACAATTATAAAGATTCCTGGTCTCGTCTAATAAAATTTTATATGAAGTGAAAACTCATCAGATATCCTCTATGTATGTAGACTTCTGTAAACGTAATCGTGAAATGAACGAAAAAATCTATTGTCCCAATGGTCAGCAAAGGCAAGACTTATCACAAACTAAGAGACTAGATCATAATAAAGGTGGGGAATGACTATTCACGGACATTTTGGAGCACGTGCGCGCGATTCGAGTGGAAAAAAGGGTAATCCTTTACATATATAGAGGATATCTGATGAGTTTTTACTTTATATAAAATTTTATTAGACGAGTCCATGAATCTTTATAAGCGAGCCTCTGGCGAGCTTAATAAAGGTTCCAGGACGAGTCTAATAAAGTTTTATATACAGTGAAAACGAATCTGATATTCTTTTAATCACATGAAAATACAACAAGATGTCAATACGATTTTGCTTATTGATTCTGTGACATCATCGGTTCGTATATGTAACGCGTTGTTTGAAAATACGTGATGATAATATTTCACCGGAAATGAGCAGCGTCATGTGACAAATCCTTTTACTTCTAAAAGCCATGTTGTGCACCGAAAGCACGCTTATGAAAGCTTTCAATCGATGTCATGTTTTCGCTGGAAATGGCGTACTCAGATCTTGAAGGTCAAAAGTGTCTCAATTTTGACAACATATACGAATACAACACTTGAACAGGTTGTGTATTCACTTTTTCACTGTCAGGACATAGCTACACCGTTTTAAGCGACAAATATGGTACCGAGTGTAAGCTTTTATTAGTATTGCATGCATAACATGGTTATTAGAATATGAAAGGTTATATTCTTAAAAATCACATTTTATCGTTACAAATCGAGCATGTTTGCTCCAATTATTTGTGAATAGTACGATTAAATTTACAGAATGTTAAGGTTTTAAGGTTTCGCCATCAAAGCCGGCAGGCGTTAATTCTGTTGAAAAATGTGTTTTTAGAAAGAAAGCTCATTTAGTTATCGCTTATGAATAAGTCAATGTATGCCAGACTAATAAGAATGTATATAATTGTCACTTACCCTTGCACATCTCTGTGTTCCATTCATTTGAACACGTTGTCCATGGAAGAACGGGAAAGAATGAGTTGTACAGGAAATAGTTCACCCATGCAAATACCATAATTGCATACCAAAGTCCAGTAACAGACAAGATCACCTGTAGGACACCAATACCTTAAATACAATTAATTATGCTTTACCTATGTTTGACCTTAATAAACATCTATACATATACTTGTATATATATCAAGTTTGTATGTCTTTAAATGTTTCCTATGCAAACAAAAAAATTGAGAAACACAATAACAAGCTTAAAATCGAGAATTTATCAGCATAGAGTTGTTAACATTCTGAACGCAGTCGAAACAAACCAGACCCCTACATATATTATCGGAAGTTAAATTATATACACACATGCGGATGACATCACACGCATAGTGGTACACATTGAGTACTACAAATTGATCAAATAACATCACGAGACGCGTTCGTTAAGTTCGTTTGTTCCACAAGGGCGTGGAGGGCGTTTCCGGTAAACTTTCCTAGCAGCGGAATGTAAACAATACCTCAGACTACTTTGACAGTAAAATCAGAAGAAGAAAAAACACATTGATCATAGTTTACAAACAGTGGACGGAATTTCCCATAGTAAAGTACACGTGTTCAGTGAAAAGGTTTTGTGCATTATATAATGCACACAGACACTAAATAAAGCGATTTTAACAGTGCTTAAGCTTTATTATGCCTTTAGACTAAGAGAAAACAAACTGTTCATTTTAAATTAACGATCAGAATCACGATATTCGGACAATATTTTCCGGAAGAAATCAAAGACAGGGTTAGGTTTTAGGGTTAGGCGTTTGGTTTACAAAAACAAGCAGAAAATCCGTTTCATACCATAAAAATTCAGTTTTGAAGATAACGATATTTTCTCTTTATCTCAACGTTGCATATATAGTTACACATTTGATAAAACATACCTTTCAACAATGGGCAAAATTCAAAGGCTAATCCGGCACTTTGCCCTGAAAATTGTCCCAAACAAACTTCAAGGTAATACAAAGGTCCGCCACAGGTGATCAGGAAGAAGAAAAATGGAATCAAAAAAGCTCCACCGCCATTGCGTCTAAATGGTAAAGAAAAATATCACTTGCAGTTTAAGCATTCAGTGTAGCTGTGCACTTTATATAATAGCTTTGAATTGTTCTTAAAGGATACGAGACCAATTAAATTTAATCCTTCTTTAAGTTGCATTTTGCTACACAATATACACCAATATTTTAAACAAGTTTAAATAACAAGATTCCCTACATATATGTTACCTTGGTTAATTTGCTAGATCATATCTTTTTTGCGGTAACCTATTTATTCAGTTGAGCATGTACTCCGAAACGAATGTTTTATTAAACGATATTCATTCTTTGTCTATCGTGCATAATAAAGAAATGACATCAATGCAAAAAAACTGTACACAGTAAAAACTTGAATCATTTTTTTTATAGATCTATGCTTTTCCATGAGTTATAGGAATTTCTCAGTGAATTATAACCTTATAATCTACCGGTGAAATTATAAGTTATTATTTCACTTATCAGGTTCGCTGTAACCCTTTTCATACGGTAGCCGAGTGCTACGCGTTAAGACGCCGGGTTGTAAACAGTGATGACGTCATAATCTGATGTCGAAAACTTGACGTCGTTTCGCGCCAGTGTATGTTCAACACCTTCAGATCTGGCACTAAGTTAACTTAGAATATATTGAAGACAGCTCACCCACAAATTATAGGAAATCTCCACACACTCCCTAGCCCAACTGTATATCCCATTATTGACAGGAAAAACTCTGTCCGGTTTGCCCATCTTCCTCTTTCCTCATTTACGTCGTCCTTTACTATCCCTTCCCAGTCGTTCACTGTGTCGCCTTCTAGATCATCGGATGTATCTTGTCGCAAACAATGCAGTTCTTCAGCCTTGTCCATCTGGAAATAAACATGGCCTACGCTTAACCAATGAAAACATCTCTTTTTTTACAAATGGATGTCTTAACATATTTTTACAACCAGCTTTACCAGTAAATGCAGGTAAAAATACCCGTTCATACAGTCACTCTTTACATATATAATTATTCATATTTCACGAGTCTTTTTACTATTTGTTTTTTACTTTTAACTTTTTAATTCACTTTTAATTAATTAATTCATTAATTATAATTAACTAATTAATTAACTTTTTTACGATGTTTTGATAAGGTAAAAATATTTTGTGAATGCTGACAAATGCGGTTTGTAAGGACTGTTGTTTGGTTTACCAAAACTATTAAAATATAACGAAAAAGGGAAATGTCAAGGTCACTGAAGGTGACCTTGTACGCGTCGTTGTCAGATCCTACAGTGAAAAGTTTTGGACTGGCATGGATCTGATTTTAATGAGATATAATTAGAGTATAAACATATTATATTCCTTACAACACTGAAGTGATTAAAAACGAGACATCAACATTGAAACTACCTGTACATAATGTCGATCTTTAAACAAAACATTTAACCATAGTTTGGCTAGTTGCATTATTATTAAGTTAAGCTGCAAGTGAACATATCCTTTTTTACTAGGATTTAAAATTCGCTTCAAATGTAAGTGAACACGTCCTTAAAAAACAACCGCTTTTACGAGAACTCATTACAGGTAAATGTACATATACAAGTAATTATGCATTCTTCATTTTATTCAGTCGCTCTTTACAAATTGCTTTTAAAATCAATAATTCGAAACTTGTTTGGAAATAGTACATTTGTTTATCAATTTACGAGCACTTATCAATCCAATGTGTTTTGTTTTATTTTTTTTTGTTTTATTTTTTATTTTATTTTTTTATTTGTTATATCAGGAATTTAACGTCCCTTTAACTGTATTTTAGTCATATCGCGGTTGTCCAGCTCATAACAGGTGGAGGAAGAACCCGGGGGACCCATGTACACTATTTAGGCACAGTGTGCACACGGATAGAACCACCGACCTACCGCAAGCCAGCTGGAGGCCCCACAATCAATCCAATGTAAAAAAACAAACATATCAACTCTTACCATGTGTGCAGTTGCATTTCTATCAGTGTCTAGTATCAAGATCATTAAAATGTTCATGCTCTACGTGAACATTGCTTTTGCAATAGACCGTTGAAGCGAGGGCAATTATAGAAAAAGGTCATTATAGCACAGGTCATTGCTTCTGTGTGAGAAAATATCGTCTGCCAATTATTTTTTCATCACTGCGCAACTCACAAGCTTTTCGCGCTTCGCTAGAAATAAGGGATTCCACACAATACTGTTCTCATGCAGCTGTAAATATCCATTTAGTTTGTATATTTTTATATTGTAGTATCAGAACTAATAAAATTAAAGAAAGTTTCTACGGTATTTTTTAATGTTTGCGTTCCACGTATACTTCGACCCAGCTGCATTTCATTAATTCAAAGCCATTACATATTGTAGACCAATGCATAAACATGCAAGTAACATTGTGTCGCAATACCATCGAGTCAGTTCTTCGTTGAATTTTCTTAAACAATAGCGAAATATGTGTATCTATTTGATTTTTGCTAATGCATTGAATGAATAATCATTTGTCAATAAATGCGTCTCCTTTTGTCATCCCTCTAAAATGTAGTACCAACAAACGCCTAAAATGTAGTACCAACAAACGCCTAAAATGTAGTACCAACAAACGCCTAAAAATAGTCCCGAAACTGACACAGATGGCATACTGACATACTGTTTTGTTTATAGACAATTTGATATTATTTTGTACTTTAATATTTTTTATACAGATTGCTATTGATAAAAGTATGCAAAGTTGTACTTACAAAAAGAATTATTCATTTTTGTTGCTATTTATAGCTGAAATTTATTCAAAATAAACTGATTCAAATATTTTAACTGTCTAGTTTTCGGTGTATTATCATGATGTTGTCCACTTAACATTTCTGCTATAACGAAGTAGTTTTAAAACTAGTGTCTTATGAACATCTATGTAAGAAGCTGATTAAAATAAATGCTTAAAGCCATAATAAAGCTAAATCAATGTGTTTATTTCTAATTTGACTATGACAGTGGTATCGGCTATTGTTTACGCGGCGAATGCGTCTCTTGATTCCCTGTGATATGAATAAATTAATATCTGACGTAGATCTATAGCAAATATAGGGACCATGAGGCACAAAAAGTCGACAACGATAGCTGAAGCATTCGAAGAGGATCCGAAATATTCACGGTTAGTCTCTGCAGCTTTCAGAATATCAACAATAATGTGCTGCCAAACGCTAGAGTTTAAGTTTATTTTTGCATTTCTCGCCTTTGTAAGTGCGTAGGATACATGTTTAAACACCTCCTCGATGAATCGCAAAAAATACGCAAAATATCGCGATTTTGAGCTTTATTATGGCTCTCAGTGGAGTATTGCCGCTACATCTATACCTTCTCTTTTGTTCTCATACAACCAGTGCTCAACGCTTCAAATGCCACAGCATGTGTTTAGTTTGTAGCTCAATAGTAACATACCCAAGTTAGGTATTGTGATCGATTTCCGTCCAGCGTCCGTCGTAAGTCGTATGTCGTACGTCCACAATTCATTTAAACAACATCTTCTCTGAAACCACTAGATGGAAGTTGACAAAACTTGGCTTAAACGGTGACCTTTCAAAGTTGTTCAAAAAACTTCATTCCATGAAGAACTCTGGTTGCCATGGCAATGAAAGAGAAAAACTTTAACGATCTTCTAAGGAAATATTACGTGTCAGTTTTCCTTATATAGCTATATAGAAAACTTTGCAAATCTTCTCTTAAAATACTGGACCAATTTAAAGTTAATTTCACATATGATCCTTGGGAGGACCTCTGTCCAAGTTGTTAAAAGAATGGAATTCCAAGCAGAACTATTGTTGACATGGTAACACAAATGACAAACTTTTAAGCCCATTTTCCCAAAACTAGAGACCAGATTTGAAAACCAAATTGGCAAAAGTGTTCATTTGGTGACCCTCTACAAAGATTGTTCAAATTATTTTGATTAATTAAAAGACATTGCCGCCGGATGGGTGGGGGCGAACTCACTTTTTCTTCTGTAGAAAACGGATATACTCTTCTTCTCCAAAAGTACAAATGGAAAGCTTAGATATTTTGTCTTTATCACGCCCTAGTAGTCATTTACCAAGTTAGTTTAAATAGTTACCCTGCTGGGGTCAAAATTTAAAATAGCCCCGTTGCGCCATATTCTTCAATTAATGTGTAAGAAACTTTTCCTTTTAAAAATGCGAGAATGTAACTTAAAAGTATAAAATTTTTTACATGCTTTTCTATCAATGATTAAGGGAATTTTACTATTAAAAACACAATTATATAGCGCAGAAGTATCGCATCTTTTTTAAATGCTCTTCCATTAATGTTAAAAGGACTTTTACTTTATAAAATGCAATAATGTTATACTGTAACTTAATAGTATGCATTTGTTTTACATGCTTTTCTGTTAATGTGTAAAGGAATAAATGTGTAAAGGATTTTACTTTTAAAGATACAAAAATGTAACTTCAAAGTATGCATCTTTTTTAAAATGCTCTTCTATTAATTTTTAAGGGATTTGTACCTTTAAAATTGCAATAATACAACGTAGAAGTATTGCATCTTTTTACATTTTCTTCAATCAATGTTTAAGAGATTTTTACTTTATATAATTATTATTGTAACGCAGAAATACAGCATCGTTTTTACATGCGTTCCCTTATAGTTTAAGGGACTTTTACTTTGAAAAATGCGATAATGTAACTTAAAAGTTTTGCTTCTTTAAACATGCTCTTCCATTAGTGTTCAGGGAGTTTTACTTTTTAAAATGCAATTATGTGACTTAGAAGTAAAGAATCTTTTTTACAAGCTCTTTCATAAATGTTAAGGGAATTTTACTTTTAAACATACATTTATTATTTGAAGAAGTATCGCGTCTTTTTTACATGCTCTTCTATTAATGTTTAAAGGTGTTTTTCTTTTAAAAAGTCTATAATATAAATTAAAAGTGCGCATTCTTTTATAAGATCTTCTATAAGTGTTAAAGGGACTTTTCTTTAAAACAGGCAATAATGTAACGTAGAAGTATCGCATCTCTTTACATGTTCTTCCAATAATGTTTAAGAGGTATTTACTTTTAAAAATGCAATAATGTAACGTAGTAGTATCGCATCTTTTTTACAAGCTTTTCTTTTATTGTTAAAGGGATCTTTACTTTAAAAGATGTGATAATGTAACGTAAAGGTATTGGTTCTTTTTACATGTTCTTCCATTAATGTAAAACAGATTTATGTTTTTAAAATGCAATAATGTTAAGCAGAAGCTCACATCTCTTTTGCATGCTCTTCCATTAATGTTTAAGGTTTGTTTGTTTTTGTTTTGATTGTTTTGGAATTTAACATCGCTTTAACAGTATTTCAGTCATATCGCGACGACCAGCTCATTACAGGTGGAGGAAGACCCCGGGGGACCTCTGTACACTATTTCAGGCAAAGAGTGCACCCGGGTTGAACCACCGACCTACCGCAAGCCAGCTGGAAGGCTTCCTCGCTTGAAAACTCCAAAGTTCCCAGACCTGGATTCGAACCCACAGCGGTAAAGGGCTGAGGGATTGCAAGTCAACGATTATAACCACTCGGCCACGGAGGCCCAGCATCGTGACAAAGCTAACGTCCATATGTAACTGGAAACATATTATTGTTTAAAGGATTTTTACTTTTTAAAATGCGATTATGTTACTTAGAAGTAAAGCATCTTTTTACATGCTATTTCATTAATGTTAAGGGAATTTTACTTTAAACATACATTAATTATTTGAAGAAGTATCGCGTCTTTTTTACATGCTCTTCTATTAATGTTAAAGGGATTTCAACTTTAAAAAATACGATAATATAATTTAAAAGAACTGCATCATTTGTAATGCTTTTCTTAAATTGTTAAGGCGAATTTTACTTTAAAAAATGCAATAATGTATCT
>JAULCC010623222.1:0-17490 GCA_032358795.1 Nuttallia obscurata
TGTGAACTGTGGTTTACGATAGGTTTGATGTGAACTGTGGTTTACGATAGGTTTGATGTGAACTGTGGTTTACGATAAGGTTATATCATGTTACCTCCACTTTTTAATTGATTGTTTAATGATTTAATAGTATATCAATAATCGTTTGATATCGGTATTTATATAGGAAATGAAAAAAAATTGCATAATGTTACATGCAGAAGATATTGTTGTTTAAACCGATAATACTGATGTCATGCAGATGAAATGCAGATGTTATTGATTGCATTAAATGGCTGGTGTTCCCAAGAAGTAATATTATTCATTTTTTTCCAATCTGTTTTCGAACGCACGAGTGCGGTTTTTAAGTGTCGAAGCAAAATACTCCGAACTGTTGATAGATACACTTTTTAGGTGTTGTTTTACACGAAAATCACATCTAGACTACTCTGTTACTGTTAAGTTTGTAGAGCAGAGTGCTAGTCGTGTATCGGGTCTCTTAAGCGCTAAGTGTTCAAACATGGGTGGAGTTCCTTATGTTGTGTTCTCTAAACTGTATGATTCCGTTGTTTGGGCTACCAAAATCATAGTCATGCATTGATGCAGTACATTACAAGGCTCAGCATATTGGAAAGTACACTGCTAACGATGAGGTATTGGGAGGATATGGGATGGAACCCACCAAGTCAATTGAAGACTTTTTCACAATTCTTTTCACGTTTGTCATATATGAGATCAGGGCGGGTCATTAACGTATAGCAACTCGGGTGGCAAAGAAGTCCAACCAGTTATGTAAGAATTGAATATTAAAAAATAAAGCAATTCCTCGATTTATGATTTGCACATGTGTCACAGTTTTGAACTACCAGTACCGGCTTCATTTGTATGCGATATCAATAATAATATTTATAATGATTATATACCAAGTGGTTTAATAGAAAGTACACTGTAACAGTGATCCATCTAGACGAGTGTCAATAAACTACGTTTGTATAAACTAATCAAATCTGAATACTATGTAATACTGTATAATTTTGTGTTTTGCCTTGTTTTATTTAGAATTAAACGTCGCTTTAACAGTATTTCAGTCATATGGCGACGTCCAGCTCATTACAGGTGGGGGAAGACCCCGAAGGACCTCTGTACACTATTTTATGCACTTACAGCACCCGGGTAGAACCACCGGCCTACCGTAAGCCAGCTGGAAAGCTTCCTTACTTGAAAAATCCGACGTGCCCAGACTGGGATTCGAACTTACAGCTGTAAGGGCTGAGAGAAAGAAAGTCAATGACTATAACCACTCGGCCACGGTGGCCCCTATTACTGTACATATTTGATGGTGTGTATCTGCCAATAAGATATGTTTAAACCAATATGTTCTTGAACAATATTGTAAATTATTTCTTCTTCCTGTACATAGGGCGGCATTTAATAATTTCGTTGTGGAGTAACGCCGATTAGGATTTAAACAGGGCGTTATGGTGTTTGTCAATAGCTGAAAGACTATGTCCATTCTGTGATAATATTGAAAATGAATGCCATGTTTGTTTTTAAATTATCCAAGGTACTGTGATATTAGATAACACTTATTTAATCGTGCAATAAGTTCATAAAACATGTTTATGACACTATCTGACATTGATAAATTTCAATTCTGGTTTTACAACTCAGATTTGATTCGAATTTGTGTCTAAACCTGCCATCGATCCTACAAAGACGAATGTCTGTAAAGTGTAAATGGTTTATTTATATGTGTCAATAATGCTCATTGTTTTGATTTCATTTCTATAAATATGTATCTCATCTAAAGTAATTTTTGTTTATTGTTATAATAAGATGTGATAGTATCGTATCTTATAACTCTATTATCGAGTGACAATATAAACTTGTTTTAATGTACTTGTTGTAAATATTGATGCTCTAACATATATGTATTTATACTGATAACACTAAAATAAAGACACTACTACTAGCAAATTTTCTGAATCTATTTTACAGCACTTGCAGAAATCCTTGCTTAATAGCTTAGCTGAAAGTCAGAAACTATATTTCAGAAAAACACATTTTTAAACTGACATTATCAATAGTGGTATATGGCCATGACAGTGTATTTTATAAACAGATGTTCAGATAAACATGTACACATTCGATTAGTCTGTCACGGCCACGGCTAGGATACTGGAGGATATAAATTTTGATATTTTTTTTCGCAAAGAAGGCTTCAGTCAACACGACAAAGATCTCAAAACACTGTACCAACATGTATTTATCCTTTCGTGAACATTAAAATGTAAACATTTGACAAACAAATAAAACAATCTAGATATCTTTCAGAGTTCTGAGCTTTTTTACCAGACAGTAGGCAGTATATTACATGTACGAGTACTTCCCCAAGTGCAGGACAAACACATCTGATTTAAGGCCCAGTCGTTGTTTAATGCACATGCCTGTAATAAATTACCCCTAGGTTGAAATGTACAATGACGTTTACTGCTTCTTAAACTTTTATTTATGTAGTTGACATCTTTTGAGTTTAGCGTTTGCATGTGTTTATAACAAGGAACTATTGAGATATATAACCTGTAGAACTAAGAAGACAAATTAACAGCCATATAATTATATTTGATTCAATGAGCCTTTTAGACAACGCTGTTGTTAATATTTTCATTTTTATTTCTATTTGCATTTTGCCCGACCGGATGCTTTTTATACAATTAAGAAACATGTGAAAATCATTTGCATCCTCAAGATCCGGAACTTGTTATACTATTGATTTAAGCCTCATATCAAATTCGACTTAACACAGTGTAATATTTTTAAAAGACACCGACAAAAGTATAGGTAAAGTTTAATGCTGGAACCAACTTTGCAAATGACCATTACTAAATTTGATATCTGTTGTCAGGTTTTTGGAAGTCATTTTTACATGGGCTGATGTATATTTACATGCGTGATAAAAAAGTCATTTTTACTGATGTCTTAGTCATGATATTTATCCCTATAGTGTCCACTTTCGGGAGGCCACGGGTTCGATCCCTGACTAGGTCAAACCAAAGACTTTAAAACTTTTAGTAAAAGCTTTTCCTCCTTGGCGCGTAGGGTATAGGGTAAGCATTACAACTCATGTACCGGTGACAGGATAAAACGACCATCCGGAGTTCAGTTCCCATGTGTGAAAGTACAAGACAATTAATCTTACAGAAACGTTCTCTCTCTCTGGGACGTCCATTTCATGTACATGTAGCCCTAGGTGACAGAAAGTGACGTAAATCAAACAAACAAAATGTTATTATTTAGTACTGCTCCTTCCTAGAAACGGCATCAGTGTTCAACTCCATCGTATTGCGGAATAATACATTGTGATTGACTAATGCCTACTAGTCTGATTTAACGACATTTCATTAATAACGATGAAACCGAAAGAGACACTCAAAAGACTAGGGTTTGAAAAAGGAAAACAAGATAATTATGATAAAAACGAATTTGGCAGGTGATGATTTGGTCAGAGTGAAATGTACAAATGTATATGTATCAGTACGGACTAATACATTCCCACTGAACTGATTTCTAAAAAAAAATGTCTATAGTAAGAAAGGTAGATAGCACTCATTCATCCATGTAACTCTTGAGTTTGATCTGTCCCAATTGCATCAATTGCATTTGTATTTCTTTAGTTAGTTTTAAACAATTATGGGCTAAAGCTGCTTAATTACAGTCGGTTCACTTACCTCATAAGTGCCACGTTAAATACAGTCACTGCATGCATATTGCAATTTGCATCGGTCAAACCAATTTGCATCGGTCTCTTTCATGATCTGGTATTTAAATAGGTTTCAGAATTAGTTGTACCGAGGAAACCATATGCTGCCTTTGATTGCCGAACGCTTACAAATGTTCGACAGTATCTAGGGGAATCCGGGTGAATTGGGCCTGAAACCAACTCGGCCCCGGATCAACTTTGCCAGTGTGAACACGGCCTGATTTTTATATCAAAGTGAAACTGGTTTACTCCAATGAAATGATAATATATTTGCATGTCTAGTACAATAATCTTTTTCGTCTAAAAGTTTCATTTCAAGACGCTTCGTACAGGAATTTTGCACTTGTAATTCGTTTAAAAACTTTACCGTAATGACTGAGATTAATTATTTATCAATTGCCGTTCTTTAGTTCTTGCATAAGTGATTATCTCAGACCATAATAAATGTTCAGTAAGGTTATCATGTTTGTTAATCTAAGATCTTAGGTTGCAAATTCGCAATACAATACTGGTGAATAAAAGAAAACATGTGTAAGTTTACTTAGAATGTTTAAAGTTTAGAAACAGGAATTATATTCTTGTAACTTTTAAATGCACAGACATATAATTCAAGTTTCACACATGTTTATTATCTTGCAAATCAATTTCAACTTTTTTCTTTTATAAAACCAGAAACTTTTTGAGGATATCTTACTATACATCCCTGAATAACGCTATAGCCCGACTTGACTCACAGCCGAGTTGACCCGTTTCCATCTAGGGCAAGTAAGAGATATTGTTGCAGCAGAAAACATATTTTATACATTTTTTTCCTACATTCTTTTTAAATTTTAAGATACACTTTCATTTGTGGGCCAAATATGATTTATAATCACCAAATGAAAGAAAGGCATATGTGGCCGAACTTTAAACATAAATTACACATAAAGAATATACTTTAACATGCCACTAAAGGTTAAAAGGCAATTTTTCCATGTGATACGTGCTTTATATGATTTTTAAACAATGAAAAGCAGATGTGTTATTCTAAAACAAAATCATATTGAAACGATGTTATCAAATATAATTTTATACCAAAATCTCGTATAATGTTTATTACTAGCTACCGAGTTCACCGTATTTGTAATAAGCTCTAAGTTTCAGATGTTGCAAAGTTTCAATAGGTCTCTGATCAAGTCATATCTAATTAAACCGTCTTAAGAAGATTTTCAGTAAAGAATGATCAAAGTTTTGTCTAAATAAGTTGGTTTACTAAAAGATCTGGATATGGTAACATCGAGAACATTTATAGATTTTTTAAGTTTTTATAAAAGTGTAACTTACTCGCATCAAATCTACGGACTTGCCATTCAGGCCGTTTAATAAATAAGTTTCCAGCATAAAGCATGTCCCCTTCCCTAAACAAAACAAGGTCTTTAGATCGGTAATTTATCGTAAGCGTGTACATTTATATGGAGAGTACACTGTATTACATGTAGAAAATTACATAGAAGCCATTTCAAAGGCAAAACTGCATTTGTAAAGTCTAACGTCAATAAATGTTTGTTATATGACAAGCTGTTTAAACCAGTAGAAATTGTTATATGACACGCTGTTTATACCAGCAGAAACTGTTTGTTATATGACACACCGTTTAAATCAGCAGAAACTGTTTGTTATATGACACGATGTTTATACCAACAAAAACTGTTTGTTATATGACACGCTGTTTATACCAGCAGAAACTGTTTGTTCTGAAAACTGTTGTGTCCTGTAATGTTGTCAACGTTTTCTCTTTGACCTGTCAGTTGTATCTTTTCGGTTTCTCTGTATCGATCGTTTTGAAAATCCATACTTCTCTTCCTACAATAAAAATGTCACACTTGAACTGGAGTTTAAACATATGAATATATACTCAAGGACAAAAGTTTTGCATTGTATACAAAAATGAAAACAAAAACAAAAAACAAAGAAGATAGTTTACTTGCATTTTTATGTACTACCCAAAACAATTCATTTAACACGGACAATTTTGTATAACGAGTTTGACTCAAAAATACAGATTTTATACACGTTTTTGTGACACCACTATTAGAAATAAAGTATGCACATATGCTAGATTGAAACCGGCCGATATACGAGGGTTGCTGGAAAATTATTGAGACATAGTCTGTTATTTAGAATTTACTTGATCTTACGAATTTATTGTTGGTATATGTTCAGATTGACTCTTTATTAAGCTTAAAAAAGCACATTTTGTATAATTCATATAGCAGGTTACTCGTTATTTGTATTTTTATCAGTACATGTAGAGGTATTCGGAGCGCGCCGTTAAAGGCTACTGTTTTCAAGTTCACTTGCGCGCAATAATGCCAAAATTTATAAGGAAATAGCGGGAAACATCGTTATAATTCACGCCACCGTGACATTAGATTCATGACGTCAATATGCGCAAGTAACATTTCGTTTGCTTGAAGAATAAAACAGTTACAGACTTGCAGCCGAAGATAATAATTCTACATGTTAATATCAATAACACACAAAGATATTGTTTTACAAACTAGACCTCGTGCTAATTATTTAAAATCGTCATTTTCATATTAAAGCAGAACTGTCTGGAATTATATCCCATTGGAAATACGCGAATCAAGGAACTTACATACATACAAAAGGAAAGTCAGGCAGTACCGCATAGGAAATTGTGTAAGATGATGCAAATACAAATGCATGTATTGATGATATTTTCAAATTCATATTCAGCTAAGAGTGAATGTCTAATAATGAATCATGGTCATCATATTATTATGAGATTATGTAAAAAGACTCAAGTAAAAGGTTTCTACTATACTAGAAATAAATCCAAAAAAGTTACACGCTGTGGGTTCGAATCCCGGTCTGGGCACTTCGGATTTTTCCAGTGAGGAAGCCTTCCGGCTGGCTTGTGGTAGGTCGATGGTTCTATCCGGGTGCACTCTGTGCCTGAAATAGTGTAAAGAGGTCCCCCGGGGTCTTCCTCCACCTGTAATGAGCTGGACGTTGCGATATAACTGAAATACTGTTAAAGCGACGTTAAATTCCAAAACAAAACAAAAATGTTACAGGTGCGAATATAACTGTTTTCATTCTGTTGATTTGAAAAAGCAAATGACAAATGGTAAAAGGGGGGAAGATGGCAAAAAGGTTCATCTTAATGCACAGAGGACCGTTCACATTGTATTATGCAAATATGATGGCATTTGATTTTTCATTTTAGTCTGATACAAATAATGTTTGGCATGCAGCAGGAAAGTATTGATAGTTTTTTCTAGGTTTACTTTGCCAAATAAAATATCAAATTTACTCCATTCTTCTATATCTAAATAACATTTATCATTTATGTAGTTTTTTTTAACTTGGACCAAAATTGTTTACTGATTTCACAGTTATCAAATAAATGTATTAAAGTTTCTGGATTTTTTTACAGAATGTACATGCTTCGTCTACAACTATATTCATTTTTTTCTTAAGCAAATAATTAATGCCTAACATCCTATGATTTATCCTATATTGAAACCAAAGTAATTGTGTGTCTTTTTGAATCTAAAGACTATATTTAACATAATTTCCTTCATATATGACTATTAAATTCTTGAATACTTTTGAGTTCATTTCTCCATTTTTGAAAAAATCTTGGTGTTTCAGCTTTTTGGGACATCTGGTTATATATTTCTTTACAGCCTTTTTTGTAACTGCTAGGCTTAGAGGCATGAATGGAGTAAAGAATTTTTCTGGCAAGTGAAGAATCTGTTTCACTACACTGATAAAACAATTAAATTCAAGAAAATTAATTAAAAGTGTCTCTGAACTCTCTGTAAGTATAGAAATCCCCATCAGGTTTAAGGAGATCTCCTAGAAAACTATCCCTGCTGCAAGCCATCTTTTATAACGCACACTTGAACCTCCGATCTTAATGTCTTGATAATACCATATGTTAACATAGCAATTTTGTTTACCTTTAATATTAAAAAAAAAACAGATTGAGATAACTATACAACTCATCTTTCCATAAAGTGTTAAGGTCTTGATGGATAGGCTTTGATGATATATAAAAATGATATAGTAGCATGAAACACTACGCCCATGATTAACGTTTGAAAATGAGCAGAAAACAAATCCTTCCGATACTATTACATATGTACCAGCCTTTCTACATACTTTTCGTTATAAACAGCCTAAGCATAGCATACAGGTAATAGGTGCGCACCTGAAAGCTAGTTTTTCTCTAATAGTACCAAACCATCCAAATGTCGAGCATCCAGCACACAACCAACTCGAGCTAGAGTCCCTTTGAAAGTAGATGTAGACGATGTACAAGGCTAGACAAAAGGCAAACACAGTACCCCACAATTGTACCTGCTCTCGGCTGAAAGAAACCGTCAGATTTACTAAGAGATGCATGTGAGATTCCAAGATATATCCAGGCCCCATGGTGACAAAGTTTTTTAGTATCAGCTGAGTCGGAGATTGGGATTGTCTTCCGCATTTGTTATGCAATTTGACATAACCAACAAGATGCAAATCTTGTTGAGACTGAAAATCAAGGTAAAATAATCTTGCCAATTGAAAGCTCACTTTAAAACACGCACCTCAGATATATCAGACAATAAAGTGTCATACTCAAGTCCAGCTCAGACTCAGATAACACGGGGCCTGGATATAATTAACAATGCCAATATATGGTATAACCAAATATACTAAGATTTGTATAATAATTAGGTAATTAGGTTTTATTCTTTTGTCAACTTAAACGGACCATTGTTTTCATTTTTAAACGCATTTCACAGTGATAAACTATGCAGTCTCTCACCGGATGTCGTTATCAAGATTATTTGGCTGGAATGTTGAGTTCCTTTCATTGCTTTGCAAAGATTTTGTCATACATATGTTTTATATTCTACCAAGATCAAAAGGTGAATCGTCATCGTTTTTAAAACCATTGCCATTTTTACAAGAAATGTAACTATTTTTTATTCAATATGTTGCATGTATTCTTTTGAGTGTCATTTCGTGTTTGCTAAGCACGCCATGAGTAAGCAGCTCATGTCAGATATAAAGTATGCGTTTAATATGCCAATAAAGTTGTTGTATGTGCAGCAATATGACGGAATCGCTGCTTCTGAATGATAAGGGATAATTGAAAACTTTGATAAACCACTGGAAGCATTTCCGCAGTTTTATTAGATTATTGATGATTTCAGAAAGCGAATATTGTGTGAAAGTATAGGAACGAAACTGAAACTACAATATTTCAAACAATATGGACAATAAAAGTTTTAAATGCTTGCAAGAAAATCAAAATCATTTTATTGACAATAATTAAAAAAGGGATCACATTTTCAGCAATAATGAGTAAAAAAATATGTTGCATGTTTTAATGATTGTATCAACGCTTCGTCTTATATATTCTAATATAGATATCTTCATCTATGTTTAGAATAATAGGGACGTATTTTGAAGATATAATATATATGACATCGTCGTTTTAAAACAGATTACATAACTCAGTTGAACATACATTTATGCACGACAAGTGTCAATGAGACGTTTCATGTAACGTATGTTTTACTCTGTTGAGTTATCTGTAAAGCAGCCAGTGATTCTATTAGTTTAAACTTATTTATTTTTGCTCGATTATGTTGGAAGCCTATGGCTTGTAGAAACACTTTCGAGTCCGATTCCTGGGTAGAACCAGTACTTGGTGTCAACAAATGAAAGTCAGGAGAAAGGCCCACTTCGGGGCCCGAACCCGCAACCTCCTGAACGCAAGGCGGACACCATATTCACTACGCCATTGCGCCCAGTGATTCTATTGTGCTTTATACAAGATAAGTACTCATACAATCATGCTTAAGTTTTGAATTGCAGTGGTTAAAGTGTTGTAACGAATGTGCTATTGCTGATTAAACAACAAATGCCAGAGAACACCAAACAAAACAACTTTCGTGTCCCTAGTTGAAGATGATATCAGTGTACGATCACGTGTTTTCTACTGACGGGATACTTATGAATACATGTATGCATATAGGCTTTTCCCCCTAAGGTCAATCAATAAAACAGGTCTATGGATTGGTATAACGTTCAGTGTTCCTTATCTGTGGCTTCTATCTGGCTAATTGGTTATAATCCGCAAAAATAGGAAATAAGGCAGAATAGTTTAAGAAAATCAATTAGTTTAATGGTGAAACCCAATATGAGGTTTATGTTGCAGCGTTTGTAATTCTTTTCACTATATTTTATTCTGATTTAAGAACATCAATATCGATTTAACATTCGCAAAAGGGAAACATTTTAAATGAAGTACTTTATAAACTATAAAGATAATATATAAATTTCTGAATTTCAAATAAAACTTTGTCATGATTTGAATAAGAGAAATGTTAAAATATTTCAGAATCAGAAATGACCATATATCAACAACATCAATGACGACACGAAAGCATGGGAGCTTGTAATGCATAGTCTACTAATAAAATGGCAAACTTAAATTTATCAGATGATTATTTTTACTTTTCTTGTAGTTTGAATTTCCGTCTAAGATAACCCTGTCTTGTGCTTTATATAATGCGAACATAAAATCATTTAAATAAGACAAGAAGCTATCAATAAATTGTAACATTTTCTTTTCTAGGAATTAATAACACCGCTAATAGTAAAAGACATTGTCCTTTTCCGTTTCTGCATAATATTGCATTGTCCTCGTAAATAATCCGTTGTGGGAAAGTCCAACTCACACATTTCTAACTCTATTGGATTCACAGCAAACGAACGCATGGTTTCTCTCGCAGCATTCTGGTTTCTCCTGATCATTACATTCGTATGTATTCTCAGCTCTCCAACCAATGTCATCATTGTTCATACATTTCTTTCCACACGCATCTGAAAGTTTTAACATCATTTTGATACCAGAATGTCTACTATGTAATACTGGTTTATCAATTTTAAACATATACTTCACGTCAACAAACCATATATGAATAAGGAAATCGATTTCTTTTGATAGAGACACAACATAGCTAGGACTTTTATTGCACCAACAGTTTAAAATCACGCTGAATGAATATGAAATGATTTATAAAAAAAAGTGTAGGGAAGCTATTTGTTATTCTTCAACTGTTTGTCACGTACGTTTCTTTTACATTCAATACTTACGCTTAAACACCACCTAGAAAAAAAAGATTTTTATATTGTTTCACCTAAATGACTATAAGAGCAAGCTTTCGATATTCTACAGGCATTTCAACATGATTTAAGAATGAACAGCGCATTAGCATAACGTATAAATTGAATTACATAATCAACATTGAAGCTGAATGTTTCCATAGCAGGATTAACAAATTGAAATTTATTTGTTAAAAAACTTAATGAAGATAATAACTGGTTTGTTTGTTTGTTTGTTTGTTTGTTTATTTCGAATTTAACTTCGCTTTAACAGTATTTCAGTCGTATCGCGACGTCCAGGGGCTTAGAGATTGCAAGTCAACGACTATAACCACTCGGCCACGGAGGCCCCCCTAAAACAATAACTGGCATCTGCCGGCAAAACAAATATACGTATACAACCTTTACCGACAGAAGTTGAAAACCTGAATATTGCTTCAAACTATAACTTGGTAATTGTAAAACAAATGTTTTTTCCATATACGTTTCCTTTGTCCGGATAGCGCAGTGGTAACGCGCTAGCTTCTCACCGATGCAACCCCGGTTCGATTCTCGGCCGGGGCTAGTACGTGAGAGGGTTCTGTAATCTCCCGTCCGGACACGTAGGTTTTCCCCTGGTACTCCGATTTCCTCCTACAATAAAAACCACCAAAACGCCTTCATCAGGGCCAACGAGAGTGATTAATATAAGTTGTAAGAACTTGTTTCGCAATCGTTGTAAAATAATTAAGGTTTAAACTTTTACGTATCCTTTTTTCGTACGTTTATTATATGCAAACGAAGAACAAAATAATTAAATGCATGAAAACTTTATCAATTGCAACACGTAATGCAGCAGAAAAATAATATACTCCCTACTCTACTAATTTTATTTTCATTAAACTGATACCTAACCCGTGGGCGAATTTTACTATCATTTTCTACGCTAGGTAAGTAATGTTCATATGTATCATGGCGGCCGTCATTATACATCAAAGACGTCGGAGAATGTTTGTACCAAAGAATTTAAAAAAAATATATACAAACGTTAGTACGAAATTAATTAAACGACCTCCTGGACAAAATCTTTACGAAAATCGGGGTTTTAAAAGGTGACACTATATTCGAGCAAATCATCAAAGGTATAAAACATTTCAATAAAGTGCATTTTTACAGTTTGGACAGACAGACCTTATAATAGTATCAATTAGTCGCTACGTAGAAATGAGATGACATCAGAACTGTTCACAATAAAAGTTTGGCCGTGAGTAAAAGTTTGGCCGTGATAAAAAGCAACTTTAGATTTGAGTTGGCAAGCTGTTGTACAAGATTTGACTACAGACTAGTTAAAATAATAAAAGTTAATAAAGAAGTGTCAAATTAGCATATATATAAATCAATCTTTCCTAATTATAACAAAACATAAAACGCAAAAAAGACTCAAACACGTGATTCATTTTCGCAGAGGATATTGTAGAAATAACATAGTGTTGTTTTTTTACAACAAATAAAAGAGTATACATGTATATACTGACTGTCTCATTGACCGGACACGTATGTATGATTTCGGTTGTTTTTTACCATTTTACTTTTGGTTAAAATAAAGGATCCGTGAGCACCAGGAAGTAATTAATTGTGAAGATTCCAGCTTTACATTTACTTGTCATTACCATTTATCTCTATTAGGACCAAAATTTCATGATAATTGACAAAGCAACATTTAGATATAGGACAGACATACCAGTTTGCGATAAAGATTTGGCTCTGCTGTACGTTTAATTTTTCATTGTATGAAATCGCATCAAAAGATATAAATGGAAACCATTTCTCAAGACTGTAGACTTACTATAAAGGCATTGAACAGTTATATGTCTTTCTATGCAGTGTAGCTCTTAACTAAAATCACACCATGCTGTACAATTATCATGTTGTCATATAAATCTCGTTTGAATTGTCAACGAAAATGCCAAATATTTAAAGCAATGTGTATGAAAAATGGTTAACAATAAAGCATTATGTATAAAAACAGTAAAACAAATTAAAGCAATGTGTATGGTAAATGGTAAAAATTTAAATTAATGTATATGAAAAATGGTAAATATTTTAAAGCAATGTGAGAAGATATAAAATACTGAATAAAAGATTATATTCTATTTTCTTTATATAAGTCATGCCGCGTTTTTCGTTTTGAACTCAATAAAAGTTCCCACCAATAATTAAGTTTGTTTTGGTTGTAACAGAAAACTGTATGTTTCACAACTTTTTGTGTATGCATCATTTAAAACTAGGCTAAGGTTCTACGCATAAGTTCATTGTTTCATAACAGATTTTCATTTTACACTGACCGACAATGCAGATGTGCCATGGCAAATGGCACTTTTCCCAAAGTTGCATCATCGCTAGAATAAAGATTAGATGTGCTAGTTTGCATAGCATCTTTCATAAACACATGATGTTAGCCAGAACGTGAAAAAAATTATGGATTCGTTCTGAGTCATAGCATTGTTTCAACTAATGATGTTTTGGACTGCATACAAGATAACACGTGTTGTTACATTATCATCAATTCAATTACCCTTTGCGGTAGATGTTAATGGCTTTATCATAATTCACTTTGACAGAATCTAATTACAAACAAACACTTTGTTTTAATTACAAAAGATGAATGAACGATTCAAGATATGTATCGCATGAAATAAATGGTTTAATTTACAAGTAAGATGGTGAATTCAAGTTTGTGATGAAACATATCGGCATCTAATCAAAATATAATTTAGATTTCAGTAAACTTACTAATATGCAATAAAAGTTATTGGTTTTACTGCATAAACATAACATAACATGTGTTTTTGGCATAAATTGCACATAACTCATAAATGAGTAGCCATGAAATTGAAAACAACACACATATATATAGAGAGAACCATAGAACTACACATAGAACAGATACTCGTATATATATATATTTAGCTGCATAACGGTGTGCTCGATATAGTAGCTACCATGCGTTCGTGGGGTTATGAATTTGAGTGGGGAAGGGGGCACATTCTCCCGACCTTTGCTTTTCCAGCTGATACATAATCGGAAGCCATTGGCTTTAAGTTACCTAACAATCAAAGTTCAAGGTAAGTAAATTTAATTGGAAAAAATTACTTTGCAGTTAGTTTTGCGTAAGCATAAGATAAGAATTTTCTCTTAACCTATTGATAAAATCTGAAATATTTAACTACTTACAGTACAAATTAAAAATCAGAATCACAGTTCGTAATAATCCACGTATGTTAGAAGGAAACATCTCCACAGTATCCCATCAAAAGAAAATAATCGAGTTCTAGCCAGTGCAAGAGAAAGATTATCATTGAATCGATTTAAATTCTTTTTCCCGTTTACACTAATGATATTCCTGGAACAGGCGAATTCAATAGAAATCACTGTCAATCGACACAAGGCGGTGACAAGTAAATGGCTAGCTTGCAGCGAAATCAAAGCTAGTATTGTACTTATCCTGAAATCGGTCTTCCAGTGGTGTAACATCATGCCACAAGTTATTTCAGTTTAAGGTATGGATTGAATATTTCGCCTCATGCATGAACAGAAACAATAATAGTTGACTTTATGTCAATACCCGTCAAACGTTTCCATGGCACACTTTTGCTTAAGGATCTTGAAAAGGTTCAACATTAGGATAATCATTTTATTTGATAAGTGCTTTTACTTCTTAAACTTATAGCGGTTAGCTCTTTACCAAGCAAATGGGTAAATTTTTCATAAGTTTGTCAGTTTAGTTTAATAATATTTTATTGCCAATGTTACATATGCGTTTGTTTACAAGATATACAAGTTTAACAATTGCAAATGGATTAAACTACAAGTTATACAACATTAGTTACAGTTCTCTCCATAAGCATGTCAGTCTGCAGAGGCGTTGAATTAGAAAAAAAGCTTAAAAAAAATGTCACATAAAACTACATCTGACAGTGTAATTAACCAATTACTTAAATATCATTTATAATAACACATCATAGTATTCAGAGGGTGAAAGTTGTGGAGCGTAGACTAGATAAATATCTAGTGGCAGTATAAATGCTACACTAACAATTATAACGTTCAGTATTTTTCCTTCTTGAACCAAATTTGCATTCCTATTGATGTAACTAATTGTTACTCATAAAGTCCGGTTTCAAGCAGCTGTATTTATTACGTAGTATTGTGTGTATAACTGAAAAAACAACGGTTGCCTACGAGAAAAAAAGATGGAGTTTCAGGTGTTTTAAGAATTGTTGAATATAAGAACCTTTTTTAAAATTAGAGGAAAAGTTAATTTCATTAGCTTGAAAAGCGTTCTATAAAAATGCTTATGGAACACATGCATTACAAATAGTTCTCTCTTTCTTTTTATAGTTTAAAATTTAAGGCATTTATAAAGTTGTAATTTACTGACATGCTAACCTGAAAGGGGAATAAACAGTTAACGTATTCCGGCGAGATTCCGTTTTTAATTTTATAAGTAGTGACCAGTATTTTATATTTTCTTCTGTCTTTTGATGAGAGCCAGTCGATTCCTTTATAAAGATCAGAAAGAGATAGAGATCTAGTAATTCTGGTAACAATTCTAGCTGCTTCGTTTTGAATTTCATCTGGAGCTTTATCCCAAACATTGTCCCAACAATAGAAGCATGATCTCTCTAAACTTGGTTTCACTTGGTATAAAAAATGAAACATACATTTGATTTAAAGTTTTTCTTTAAACAGTAAATTTTATATGTCTCAACATAATTTAAAAGTTAAGGCGTCAGTCTTACATGTTTGCGCTGTTCTACTAATATAACTAGTACAGTGTCAAATAACAGATTTGGAATTTACGCTTCAGTAGTTGTAGAGAAAAACAAAGCCTCTGTTTGACTGTTGTTTTTAAATCTACAAGGCGGTGTTAGACCAAGATCAGGGTCCATGGAGAATACGTTCCAAATTATTGATATTTCGAGATGTATGTGTCGTTGGCAAAAACACCAGTTATACTCAAAAGTTCATAAACAGTATCATTAACATATATAAGAAAAAAGAAGGGCCCCAACACTTGGGGACCTTTGCTGAAGTTAATTTAACTTTGGAATAATCTTATAGAAGAAGGATGTTAACATTGAGAGAGGTGTGTGTGTGTGTGTGTGTGTGTGTGTTCATTTGACAAATTTGCCTGTTTTTTGTGATAATTAGAATCATATATGTGTGTTTAATTATTATAATTTTCAGTAAGTTCGTTGACTAAAACCGATTTGACGCTCGCCAAGGCTCGTGCCAAATTGTTTTAGTCAATAAACACTCATGTATAATCCTCTATTTCTATCATGAATTATCTATGTTTTCTAAAAGTCAAATGAAATACAATAAGAAGTTTGTTTTTCAAATGAGTCTTGTACATTTAAAAACCGTTGCAAATGTGTGGATAATAGTATATAATATTCACGTTTTAGCATAAATGAGTGTAGATCTGGACAGTTACTTTAATTACAAAATTTTGTTTCTTTCAAGACTTCTGATTTTACAGTGTGCCCGTTTGTATACATCAAAAGAGATGATATTGAAAGTCCATAAACTTTTCAGTTAAAATTAAATCTCATGAAATCGAGTAGAAAAATCAAACAGTCGATTCTCTTTCAAAACAACCCGATTCAATAGTTGCACACATACATGCTTTCTATGTGAAAGATTTTCCCATTACTGACGGCTAAATACAACTGCATTTTAACGTATGATCCTTTCCTTCTGATGGCAAACATTTGACACATTTGGTTTGTTCTAAAAAGAATAACCTTCGAAGATGATTACATTATTTCAACTTTGATTGAGAAAATGGGGAATTAATCATTTTATATGCATTACTCGATTCAATAGTACAAACTTACCAACGTATTTACTGACCTACTTACTTTACTTTACTGACTCATCAATGTTAGTTGCTACCTCGTTGAAATCGGAAACAATGACGAAATCATGATAAAAACTAACATAAAAGATTTATAAACGAAATAATATTATATGTGATAATTCAAAAGCATGACCGGAAATCGTGTCTTTGCTCACTCCTTTTTTTCTCTTAAGTAGAACATATAGTAGACGCAATTTATCAGCGATGTGACTTGTCAACATAAGACTGTCAAAAACAAATCAAATTGGGGTCAGGGCAAAGGTAGAAGGAAATGTTCAAAGGATATTTATTCTGATAGAGGTGACATACATCTCCGAATGACAAATGTTTGTCACGAACCTGTAAGCCTAACAGGTCATGCTAATGTAAATGATAGACTCATTCACTGAACATCGTTCGCACTCAAAAGGATTACTATGCCTTCCATGTTATAGATGTAGTGCGTTTTTTTAAGAAAAAAAAAGAATATTGGATAGGAAGAGTGATGTTTGAATACAGAAAATTGGAAGAGGGCGAGAAAGAAGAAAGTAAATAAGAGTAACAGAAAGAGAGAGAAAAAGAGAGAGATTTTGTGTGTGTGTTTTTTTGTTTGTTTTGGATTTTAACGTCGCTTTAACAGTATTTCAGTCATATCGCGACGTCCAGCTCATTATAGGTGGAGGAAGACCCC
>JAULCC010623223.1:0-10186 GCA_032358795.1 Nuttallia obscurata
ACCCATATCTCCAATACAATATGAGCCAGATTCATAAAACTTTACAGGAATGTTAACCAGCATGTGAATTTGTGCACCTGGAGTTTCATGTTTGAATGTGCCCAGTAAGTGTCGATTCGAACGTTC
The DNA here is from genome assembly GCA_032358795.1 of Nuttallia obscurata. NCBI lineage: Eukaryota > Metazoa > Mollusca > Bivalvia > Cardiida > Psammobiidae > Nuttallia > Nuttallia obscurata. The sequence goes on from JAULCC010623223.1 coordinate 127, forward strand.
TACCACTGATGGGACTAAAAGACTACGGTCGATAAAACCAATACAACATGGGGTATCGGCAAATACATATATCAGTTGATAGAAATAATTTGTTCTTCTTACCTTGTATATATCTTGTTGACTACCAGAGTTTTGTTTGTTTAATGACATCACTTCTTTATGGCATAGTAATTGTCTTTTTAATACACAGAAAAGTTTAATGCTTTAGTCATGTGTTGAAAACATAAGTAATATGTTGAACTATATCTATCCACAGCGTGTGATTTCGTTATTATTTAAGTCCAAGAAGACACAGTGTTGACATCCAAGAATATTTGTAAATCTACTACCCAAACGCGGTAACGGTTTTACTGTCGTCATTTATAATTACACATTTATGGCATCCAAGAATATTTTAAAAATTCACAACCAAAGTGTGGTATCGTTTTTTTCTTTTGCTATTTATTACACAGTATTGACATCGAAGAATGTTTTTATATCTACAACCCAAGTGCGGTATCTAACACGTCTGGCAAACTCTGTTTCAAAATCACATTTGACGAAATGCACGTAAAGGTTACTTTTGCGTTAAAATTGCTTACAGGCAATTACAACCAATTTACATTCAAAAACGGTCCAAACAAAAATATATTTTACATGTACATTTAGCCCATGTATTTGAAGAATATGTAGAGCTATTACAGTCGTTTTTTTCGTCGGCTTCGGCGTCGTCGTTGCCAGGCTGGTTATATTTTTGCATGCAAGGCCTTTCTTTAGATACCATATATATTATTGCCCTGGAACTTCATATACTTATCAGAGATCAAAACATGACCTTTCCAAACAAGTGCTATAGCTCTTGACTTGATTTGAGCTGAATTATTCCCTCTTTTTGGACTTAGAAAGTTTGATAAATGTTTTGCATTCAAGGCCTTTTCTCAGAAACTATATATGCTATTGAATTGAAACTTCACACACGTTTTTAGGTCACCACTTCACCTAGCTTGACAAGCCCTAACTAGCAGATAGTGACGTTAATCAAATAAACAAACAAACATATCACTTTGTACTCAAGATTATCGGAGATCCAAAATGATCCAATATTTGAGGAATAAAATATAGACCGAGTGATGGCTGCACGAAGTTTGCATGACGTTCGACATTCGACACTTATTTCAAACTAGTGTCGAAATTCGACTTGCGAAAAAGTTTCTTAAAAAAGACAGGGAAGTTTCAAAAAGTTGTTGAAATTCGACAATTGCAAGAAATGCCATGTAGGTGTCGTAAGTTTGTCAAATTTCGACTCTCGAAAAGTACGGAAAAACGCCAAGGAAGTGCCGAGATGATGGTCGAAATTTGACTTTCGACAATTACATGTACATAACCCGCCGGAAAGGTGTCAACAATTTGTCGAAATTCGATATCTACCGATTAACGTAGATTATGAATGTATTATCTGGATTCAGACTGATACGATTTGTTTGTTTTGTTTGATTTACGTCACTTTCTGTCAGCTAGGAGACGTTTATGCAAATACTGGAATGATTCGATATACTTTCTGACATGGTTATTATCTCTGATATAAAAAGGTCCTTCAAAGGTCCTTTTTCTGTACCATGACCAACATATTACGAACACAAGCCCGATTTCCGTCAGTGATAGTACAGATAAAAGTTTTCCGGCTTCTTGGACAATGTACTAACCTACAGATAAACGCTTAATTAAGGTATATTAGAGATAAATGGGTAAAGTTTGTACGAACTCAAACTATTAATGGCTGCTTCCTAATATCATACAACTTAGAAGATAATAATCAATAAACAGATGAAATGTAAGAATTAACTTTAAAATGACAATGGAAGAAGAACGTGTAATTTTATAACTTTGTATGAGATAAAGCAATATTCAGAGCAGCCTGTTACAAATGTACCAAACATACACACATATATCTACTACAGTCTGTTTTAAATCTGTTTACACACAATTATTTACAACAACCATTCAAATATATTTCAAGTGTAACATATATATATATTCAGCAGCCTGTTTGACGTCTGCAACATGAACTCATATCTATCACATGACGTTGCTTATATCCGGTGTAATGTAAGCATCACGTATTTTCTTATACAAACAACACGTTACATATGTGAACCGATGACGTCACAAAATCAATAAGAAAAATCTTAATAACCTCTTGCTATATTGTCATGTGATAAAAAGAATATTAGATTCGTTTTCACTTTATATAAACTTTTATTAGACTCATCCTGGAACCTTTATTAAGCTCGCCAAAGGCTCGCTTATAAGGATTCCTGGACTCGTCCAATAAAATTATATATTATAGTGAAAACTCATCAGATATCCTCTATATGCAGTTAAATATTTGATATCTGCCACGTGTTCAAACATATATCAAAACCAGAATGTTTGATAAATACTATGTGTAGACATATATATCAACAGTAATATGTTTGATATCTGCTACGTGCACACACATATTGCAACAGTTTGATAAATACTATGTGTAGACATATATATCAACAGTTATATGTTTGATATCTGCTACGTGTACACACATATTGCAACAGTTTGATAAATACTATGTGTACACATATGTATAAACATTAAATGCTCGATAGCTGTCACGTGTACCTTTATATAGCAATAGTAAATGGTTGGTGTATGCTACATGTACACACATAAAGCAATAGAAGCCTGTTTGTAATATACCACGTATACTAGTTCAAATATTTATACGTATCGACATGCCCCGATTTCACTATCGACGTTCATTAGTTTGATCATTGTTTTTAATCATGCATGTAACGTTTGTTTGTTTGTTTTGATTAACGTCATTTTCTGCCAGCTAGAGGGAAGCGGATACACATACCTCTTCTGCAGAGAACTCTGGTTCTTAAACGTGCCCAGTGTATAGCACTGATACACGTGGGGACTGAACCCCGGCCGGACACTTTATCCTGACACCGACAAACCAGTGGTAATGCTTACCCTAAAAGTCTTTAGTATGACCCGGTCGGGGATCGAACCCGCGGCCTCCCGCACTGAAAGCGGACGCTCTACCACTTGGGCTAACCGGGCTGTCTGCATGTAACGTCTAAATGATCTTACATCAGTGGTATGAAGCAATAATGTTATCACAAAAAGAGCTAAATAACTATGCAGTAACACTGAAACTAACAATTTTTTCCATTGTTCCGATATTTTGCTACTGATAACGTCATTTTTAACTTTGTATCAGACAATATGCCTCTCACTGAAAAGTTTAATACATGATTTCGGCCATTTTTAAGTACATGTTGTAGGGTTGTAAAATGGCAGTGGAAATGTTAAATGCAAGGGGAAAAAGGTTGGATTCTTATTGGAAAATGTGATCTAATCATGGTAATATGTCAGTAGATAAGAATTTATTTTTAGCGAAGAATCGTTTTATCTTTGCCGTAGCATTTAGTTTGGATTGTACGACTCGTCTCACTTGCGACAAAGATTCTTGTCGCAAACTTGCTAAAACCACAATAGAAAATTCGATAAGATCTGATGTAACAGGATAATGTCAACATGTAAAATAAGTTATAAATGTCAGGCCTTATATATAAGACTAGCAGGGGTACATACTTATATCAATAAAGCATGTTTGGTCAAATAATCTCTAGTTCCTTTTTGCAACTCCTAAGAGTAAGGAAATTACACAGCAGTTAAGGAAAGTTAAACAAGAGTTTTTGAACACAAATGCCCCCTTATTAGATAGTTACATTACTGAATGACATTGACCTATGGTCTTCTGATCTAAAAAAATATGGGTCATCTACTCATCATGGACCTCCCTACCAAATATGAGGGCTGAAGGTTTAACGATGGCTAAGTCATTGATCGGAAACCCTTTGAATAAAAACAGTACTGAATGGCCTTGACCTTTGACCTACTGACCCCAAACAAGACAGGGGTTATCTCCGCATCATTAAGAACCTTCTTACCAAATATGTAGACTGTGAAGGTTTATCAATGGATGAATAGTTGAACGGAAACCATTTGGAAAATTACAGTAATAATGGACCTTGACCTTTAACCTACTGACCTTAAAGAAAATAGGGGCAGCTACTTAACATCATAAACCTCCCCACCAAATATAAGGATTGAAGCTTTAGAGATGAAAGAGTTACTAATCGGAAACATGTGGATAATTACAGTACTAAATGACATTGACCTTTGACCCACTGACAACGAAATAAACAGGGTTCATCCACTTATAATTATCATGAATCAACCTACCAAATATGAGGACTGTAGGTTAAAAGATGGATGGGTTTCTGATCAGAAACCATTCGAAAAATTGCAGTACTAAATGACCTTGACCTTTGACCGACTGATATCAAAAGCAGTAGGGTCATCTACTCATCATTAAGTACCTCCATACTAAATATGGGGACTGCATTTTAAAAGATGGATGAGTTTTCGATTGGCAACCATTAGGTCTACTGAGTGTCCGACAGACCGACCGACCGACCAACATGGGCAAAGCAATATACCCCTATTTCTTTGAGAAAGGGAGCATAAAAAACAGTATCTCAAAGTCAGCATATTGAAGCGCTGATAATGCTTAACATGTGTGATTCTGTTGAAAATGTTGCAGAGGCCTTTAATTGCCACAGAAATACTATAAGTAATCTTTGTTTCGTTTAAGGTTCCAGCAAACAGGAGCAGTTGCCGACTGTCTTCGATCTGGCAGGCCTCGTGTTACTAACGTCAGATTAGACCGCCAGTTAGAACTGACGCATATCAGGTGTCGTTTCCAACCAGCTACCGATATAGCGAGGCACTGTGGTATTTGTAGGGACACCGTTCTGAGGCGACTTCGTCAGTGTGTTCGACGTCGATGCCCATAAGACCAAGACGACCTTACGTTGAAAGTATACTCACACTACACCATCGCAATGCACGTTTGAACTGGGCACGACACCATCTGCGTTGGGAAAGACGTCGGTGGAATTGAATTATCCTTTCTGATGATACGAGGTTCAACATGAGTTATCGTGATGAGAGAGTGAAGGTATTTAGGTGTATGATTGATAGAAATAGGCTTTGCGTGGGCAGTTTGATTGTATGAAGCGGGATTTTGGGGAACAAGTGTTCAGACCTGTTGCGGTACCATTCATTAATCAGCATGCCCCTGCCGCATGGATGCATGGCAGTGCACGTCCGCATACGGCACGGCAGCATCTGAATGCAAATGACCTTGACGTCTTGCCTTGGCATGCCGTGTCTCCTGATCTCAAACCGATTGAGCATATCTGGGATCTTCTTGGTCGTATAGTTAAGTCAAGGCAAGGTGTAAAAAAATCTACAGGAGCTGGAGTATGCTCTGCAGATCGAATGGAACAACTTTACTCCGCGCGCTGTAAAACGTTACGTCAATTCCAATAGACGTAGTATTTCACAGGTATACGAAATAATGGTTTTCATACCCGATATTAATGAAATAATCACACCATATCATTAGGAAAGTCGTAAAATGTAATTTTTTTCACAGTAACACTAATATCACAATTTTACATGCTTCATTACAAATGCTATTTCAAAATACTTTTAACAATTTTATAAGCAATTGAAAAGGTTCACAAGAGTGACACTCACAAAATAAGCCCGTATATAATTTCTTGGATTCTAAGACATCCTTCTGTTATTCTATGACCATTTGAGAAGTAAGCCTTTCTAGAAGCAAATACCAATGGCTTAGTGCCAAAATGTTTTAAGTGCCTATGCAAATCATAGGCATTTAGTACCTTTAGGCTCTAAACCCTTGATAAAACTAAAGCTGTCACTTATGGTGATTGATACCCACATACAGCAGCCTTTGATTTAAAATGTCAATATTTAACGAATACAAGAAAACATTAAGAAAGGGGGACAACTCTGTAATTAGGTAAGTTAGAAATATGGTTCCTATACACTGCACTTTACCAAAGTACGAAGTTTTATCTAATTCCACTCTGTAGTTTTCAAGCCTCCTGACAATAAAGATTTCATAGATTTGATAGTGCCTGTAGTAGATCAACACGTACAGACTATGATACAGTTCATGTACATGATGAAATGTTTCAATATACATTCTGACATGACCGTAATCGTTAACTTTGCATGTTTATGTATGGCTTTTATATACCCCTGTACATATAAATGAACCTTGCACGAAAAAAGTCATGTATCTATCTGTTTGTCTGTATTTCTGTTGTTTTTTTTTATAAATATTTCTTTTTATCTATCACGACCTGGACTTTAGTAAAGATAGAATTCAAAAGACAGGCTTTGTTTCTCTCAAGAAGGAAAACAAACAGACGGATATGCAGATTATCAATGAAACAATCAGTAGCGAAAGGATTGATAAAAGCATTTAAAGAGTAAAATTAATTTGCCCCAATTTTTACCTCTCTACCGTCAGACAAAACGAAGTTTCACAAATTATTGATATTCACTTTTTTCAGTGAATATTTTGCTATTTCTACAAATTGACACTTAAAGAGTAAGCCGATGTCATTTGAGGTAAACACAATATATAGACTAGCTAGGCTGTTGCATGTACATATATCTGCACGTATGTTTAACTTGTACAAACACGTTTAGTGTAACATAGGACAGTTGGTCTATTTAAGTGACCGCCAAACATACAGTAAACATTGTCAGGGGGTTTATGATAAAATGCGGAAATAGGACATATAAATGTATGTACCCCAGGTTTTAACATGTCGATAACGACATGCACATACTACTTAATCTAACTTATCGTTGAAATTATAGAGTGTGTCAACAGAAAGGTTTACGATTGAGACATAAATGGTCGTAAAGACAGACTGAGAGATAAAAAGTCCTCTGCGAAAGAACGTGTGGGAGAGAATAACTAAGTAATGCGTCTCAATGATGGAAGGATTTATGACACTATTTCAGGCACAGAGTGCACCCGGGTAGAACCACCGACCTACCGCAAGCCAGCTGGAAGGCTTCCTCACTTGAAAAATCCGAAGTGCCCAGACGGGATTCGAACCCACAGCGGTGAGGCAAGGGCAGTTTTGAATTTTGATATTGTGTCAATGATTTTTTTGGAACAGTTTTTAGATTCTGTATTTTATATAACGTACAACCATCCCAAAATTACTGATGCGTAATCGATAATAGGGCGTAAAAATTATATACAGATTTTTTCAAGCGTTTTCCGACCATCAGAAAATTTACGTTACGCATCATACCATATTCAAGATTATGAAGGTGATAAGATTACAAATAGGATTATGTCATTGCTACCAAGTATAAGACCATGATGCATATGGTTATCTACAAATTCAACAGGAACTTTGTCGAATAACAGTTTATTTCTCGATATGAAAAGAAAAAAAGTGCCTGAGTTTTATTGGGGTTGAAAGTAACAAACCATTGACTTGCCCAAGCAGATATTATTTTGAGGTCTTTGTCCATAATAGTGTCGATATCTATAGTATTGAGAGTAGTAAACGCAATAGAAGTGCCATCAGCATTAACTAAGACAAGAAAGAGAATAGGACAGAAAACAAACCCCTGTGGGACGCCAGAGATAGTTGACTTAACTTGAGAAAAAGACGAACCAACAAAAACATTTTGTATACGATTTAATAAATAACCGTTCACCTGCAATGGCACTTTATTTCAGTTTGAATAGTATACATTTATGCCAAACAAGATAGAAAGCAATCGAAATATCACAGAAGATGATACGAGTGCTGATATTTTTATCCAGAGATTCAGAAATATGAAGATAAATATCAATAAGCTGTTGTGCTGTTCTTTGACCATTTAGACATCCAGACTGCTTTGCATTAATTTAGTTATTCGAATTCAAATGAGTTAGGCCACGGTAACTTGTAAGATCCTCCCCAACTGCTCTATTTGTGGCTAATCCTTTGATTGTTTCTAAGATGTCTTCTTCTATTAAGAGAATAGTGACTGTCTTAATATGGCTGTCAGAAAATGAAAAAAATAATGGAACATGGTCAGCTGAATTGTCGTCAACAGTCGAAATTGAAGCAAAGTAAAAATTGAGGAAATTGGCCTTTTCTTTATCAGTGAAAGCAAACGTGTTTGTGTTGTCAGGCGATTGGCCTTTCTGCGGTATACTGTTTGAAGGTTTTATCGTTTCAAAAGTAGGTGAAGAAGCTTCTTATATACCGTTTGGTTACTTTGAGAAGCATCCACAACAATATATTGTAAAACATTTATTTTGCTTGTTTCTTTGATTGGTAGATTTGTATCTTGACCACTGTAGGGGGGTATATAAGATAAAAGCTTTAGCCTTTTGACGATCTTGAATATTTTCTTACTTCCGATTTATAACATGGTTTATCGTTCTTTTGTATGGTTATTTTTTATGATGGAATATACTCTTTTAATAATTCTAAAATTGTGGCTGTATAATGTTCCTTCTTTGCTTGTTTGATATCTTCCGATTAAAGAAAGTTTCAATTTTCGTTGACAATTATTTCATCAAATTTATCTTAATCGGCTGCCTTTACTTTCCTTTTAATAGAAGTGGAACGATAAAAACGTATGTAAATTTATGGTCACTAATTTCTGTAGGTATATCAAGTGTTCCACTATGAAGCACTACTAGTTCGTTTGAAATGACTACAGAATCAAGAGAAGTGGATGAGGTAAAACTAACACGGGTAATGGCAAACGACATTTGTTACATTATTTAGCAGCATAACTTGTTTATTACATTATTTAGCAGCATAACTTGTTTGTTACATTATTTAGCAGCATAACTTGTTTGATCTTATTGCTATTATTGTTAAGTTTGTTAAGTTGATCTTCACTTATATCGCCAGCTAATACAACAGGACAACTTTAATCTACAGTCTTTCCCAGGAAAAACGTTTAGGACATTTAAAAAGGACACTGAAGACGAGAGTAGTCTTAAGACGCTGCAAATTAACCCAGTTTGATTTTTATAACTTACTTCGGTCCACAACACTTGGACAGAGGATACTTTAAGGTCGATGCGACACTTGGATAACATGTAAGAATACACATAAAGTAAAAGACCACCGGAAATAGCTGTATTATCTCTCCTAACGTGTTTGTATTCATCTAATGTAACAGCTTCATTTCAATATTATTGAGCAGGTGATTTTCAGTGAGGCATTGGACATTTAAGTAACTAAAAGATGTATATACGTACATATTCCAACGTATACCTATTACTACGAATATTAAGATGCGCCACAGAGAGGGAGACTTCTTTGAAAGTATTTTCAAATGTTTACCAACAGAAAAGGCTGTTTTAATATGCAGTAGTGACTTTAACAGTAAAATGTCCCAAAAGCCACCCTCCATTGTCCTATATTATTAGCCATTTGGTAGTACTTAAGGTAAATAAGCGAGATAAAAGTCAGCCATCGGTCCATATTCAAAGTACAATAACACCATTGAGATATCTTGAATGAGACATTATAATGGGGAAAGGGAGATTTGATAAAAGATTAAAGAAATATAATGAATAGATGAAAGAGTAAAGATAAAAATGTATTGCATAAGGAGAAAAAATAATCACGAATATATTATGTGATGGAACAATTGGAAATAAAGTCAGGACTGTAATTTTCGAAGTTTGGTTACAAAACAAATATCCTCAAGTTAGGCACGTGTATTAATAAACTACGTTGCATCCCCAGTAAGTCTGGACATTTGTTTAATTTGCTATAAATCCTACTTGATAACTGCATTAACATGATTTTGCACACATTATTTGCATTGTTTACTACTAAAGTTTCCATTTTGCAAAAACAGACAGTTGTTAACATTCGTGAAATTTTAACTCCTTACATACTCATTCAAATAATGGCTTATTAAATATCCGCCCATTATATACTTTTTCATGAATAGAAATAGCAGACATGTAATATTGTTCAATGTTTTTAACCTTTAGCCTGCTAAACAAAAATCGTCTGCTTGAAATGTCGTCTGTCTAGATTTTAAAATTCCTCAGAAACGCCCAATATTTGGAGAAACAATTGGCCGAGTGTCAAACAGCTTGGAT
>JAULCC010623234.1:0-10186 GCA_032358795.1 Nuttallia obscurata
TATATACATACTCATATATATATACATACTCACTCAGAAGTCCAGTTTTTCATCCCAAGAATCTGACATAAACATACCGTACTTCACCTAATAATACCGCCGGGGCGACAAGCAAGCAGCCAACAAGGCGCTCTTATTTCATACCCAATTTTCATTATCTGGGGTTTTCAAGGTCGTCATATAGTACAGTAAGCACTATACCCGTATATAATGCTTCTGCGCTTACACAAGTATCGATCGGTACATGCTACTACAGTCGTCTTATAGTACAGTAAGCGCTTTAAATAGCTATTGCATCTACAGAAATATCGATTGATACATGCTGCTACTGTGACAGTTTGACATCATCATACATGATTTAACCTTCATTCTGCTAATCATTCTAAGTCAACTTGTAGACTACTACCAAGTTTACTACAAAATGACATTGGAACCTTCCCAGGTATAGTAAATAATGCGAGGGGAGCGTCTATTATGGAGGGCGGTATTATTAGGTGAAATATGGTACCCTTGTCTGATGACTGGTTAACCAAAATTATAACAATACATAGAAAACTTATAACAGGATCAATGTAATTATCTCAACTAAAAAACGGGGTTAAATTTATTTCAAGTTTTGGTTAAGTAGACATGTGGGTGAGTATAATACAGTACATGGTATTTCTGATCCATCTATTTAAATGACAAAGTTTGCACATGTGTAATATATTTATTCCACCAAATGTTACAACATAATAGATACTGTCATAGACTAAAAGGCACCAGCACCCATCATATGAGGGAGACATAATGAGACAAACTCATTAAAATCAGATCTATACCATTTGCGTTAAGATCTGACACTGAACTATTGTACTACGGTTTCAGCTGATTTTATGATCACTCTATCAAATCGTTACTTAAACAATTCTGAAAGTGAAACTCAATCAAGTAAAATGCGAGTGTTCTGATTAAAGACATTCATGTGCAACTAGCACAACTTAGCAAGTATTGCCAACAATTCAAGAAAAGCATGACAGTCGGACCCCAAACTAGTATTGAGAAAAGCTTAAAATAGAGGCCCGTCCCTCAAAGAGATGCCCCAACATATTCAACGGAATGTTTAATTTATACTTGAACACACACAAAAGGATGGTAAATCAAGAGTCAGTTTATGCACGTGACTTTCATGATTTAACAGTTACTTTCATGCATAGTGGGAAAAATAGGCCCAACTGAATTTCTTTCAGCTGACAAATGTGGTTTGTAAAGACTGTTTTGATAGGTTTACCAAACATTTTAATTGATTCACCAAAATTATCTAAATATATCGAAAAGGGAAAATCCGAGGTCACTGAAGGTGACCTTCTATCGTTCAGTGTCAGATCTTACCACAAATGGTATAGATCTGATTTTAATGAGATTGCATAATGAGATAACCTATATATTATGCTACTGGTGAGTCAAACGTTGTTGAAACTTGAGTCTTTACAAGTTTCTAATTACAGCAGTTTCTTGGCTAGCATCTTCTTTCAAATGTCACTTGGATAGACACTCTTACAGCTCAAAGCATTCCATTAAGCCATATGATACCACACCTAAACTTGCAATTTTGCATTCTGTCATGGTGAAATATTGTAGATCTATGCAACTATGAACCAATCTTTCAATGCACATAAAACTCCAGCAGATCCATCACAATCAAAAACATCTTCCACCATGGTCATAAGCCTCAAGGCCACAGACTGCCATCAAGTGGACATGGTTGGATCTGAACCAAATTGTTCGATGGTTTTAACGACCAGATTCAGATGATCAAAGAATGAGTTCACACCTGTCCGTAAAGATCTTGCTTCGCTTGCCTCAAAGTGTCTGAAATCAGATGAAATGTTAAGAGAATATTTGCAGAAAATATAGGGGAAAATATATTTACATTTTTTGTGTAACAGGCAATAAGGTCTAACTTCCAACCCAAAAAAAATGGCCAAAAAAAGAGCTGAATTTGTTGGCTGGGACAACTAGTGACTGATCAAACTATAGGAAATGGATTTCCAAACCAAGTGAACAGTGCAGATTAGGATTAAACAGCTGATGTTTATCTGGATCAATCTCATCAATCAAACAAATTCAAATAACTATAAGGTATCATTCTTATAAATCTAGTAGGTAGGTATAGGAGATGTCAATATCAGGTATTTTTGTAACAACTGAACAGTCAAATAATAACTGAACCATGACCAGTAGTAACTGTTGGATTTTAACTCATTTCTCCACCTATCATATCAATAAAATTATCATTATTTTATACCAGTAGCAAGAAGCAAGTTTTATCTACATCAAAGCTTAGAAGCTCACTGTATGAACAAGACTGAATCACAAGCACTTATAGAAGTTACAGTTCACTGTGAAATTGAGTCTTTGTAAAAATTCAACTTACACATGAAGAACACTGTCTTTCACAGAAAGCTTCTTTTTGGTTCCTCCTCTCCTTGGTTCTGCATCCACACTTAGGGTACCATATACTATCTCTGCATCTCTGGATGAGTTGAACGGTACCTGCAAGTCACTGTGGGCTTAAGTCAAGGATAAGTAATCACATCTAACTTGAAAATATAAAAGACATGCATAAGTATGTTATGGCTTAATCAGTATGATACTATGGATTTCATTAATGAAATATTACTCCTAAAAACTCAAAAAGCAGGCCTTTAGAATGCTTGAAATTTCAGAATTATCATCATTCTGTCTATGTAAGAAAACTACTAAAAGTTTTGCAAAAAATCCTGAAAATCATTTCAAAACAGAAAAAATTCTGGCAAAGTTAAAACTTTTTCCGCATTCAAACAGCTAGGGAATTATACAAGAAAACAGAATCATTAAGTAGAGTGTAAAACAACCTAAACCTTTTTCACAGTATGAACATCAAAGAACTACTCAGTTAAATGTTAAGGCACAGCCAAGTGGTAGAGTGTTTGCTTATGGTGATGGAGGTCAAAAGACTTTAAAATTGTTAGTCATGGATTTTCCTCCATGGCACTCAGCATTTGGGGTTAGCATTATAACTGATCCATGGTGTCAGAATATCATGAGTGGCCTGCGTTCAGCCTCCTGTGTATTGTGCTGCAGTAAATATAGCTCATAAAAGAACCAGATATTTCTACAGAAGTGTTCTGCCTATCCATTTCCCCTCTCTGGGAGTGCTCATTAGTCCTGGATTGCAGAAAACGACTTATAATATAAATACAAAAATGATGCCAAGTTTTCTGGTGGAGCCGAGGTAAAGTTTTTTCTGAAAAGTATCTACTAACGTTGCTGATATATTCGGCTATAGAAGTCATGGATTAACATAGGGTAAAAGTTTTCCTTTGTCTTAAAGGGGTTATGATAAAATGTTCAGTCACACACAAAAATCTGAATTTACTGCCAACTTTTCACGAACCAATTCGTACAGTATCAACCGCTTTTGTCGAAAGGATACATTGTTAGTTTATCTGCCATTTTAAAGATGAAACATTCAAGTTGTTCTGTATGACTGACAATAGTTGTTTACATCGACAAATCTTTTCAATGGCATAAGTATGTATATGATTGTAGCATTGAAATGAAAGTAGAACGGAAATGCTATGCGCCGGCGCGTGAGCCATTAAACGACTTCCGGTGTATCGTGTCAACAGAAAAACCTAGTGCATGTTTCAGTCTAATTTTGGACGGGTATTACCGAAATTGTGACTAATTAATACTGGATTCACAAAAGAATATGGCTTACTTTAGTGTAGGATGAATATTTTATATTGATTTTTATTTCGTGATTTGACGAATCTTTGTGTTTTCCTTCATCGTATCAAGACAAAAGATGGGGCTGTTATTTTCACGGCTGTGGAGTTTGTTCTCAAACGAAGGTGAGACAGAGATTCAGAATGTGATAAGGAAAACAAAGGAAAATGGATAGTCGGTCTTACTTTTTCCGAATTTTCTTCGATAGATTAGCTGGTGCACTTGTCTATTGAAATTTCAAACTTCTCCTAAGTTGTTTACATAACTGATAAACTGTTTTCAGATACAGTCTGTACCGACAGTATTCTAATATAAAGTGTCAGTGAAGAGGACAAAAGAAAACTAAAAGCTAACCTCATCAGCATGGTTTTATATAAAATGGTAATTAGGAATGAATTCAGATGGCACTTACATTTTCAATTTCTGATTCAATATCAGCTGTAATATGTTTATGTTTTTCCAAAATACCTTTTTAGTATTTATTTGATTATCATGTCATTTCAATAGTTTAAACATCCAATTTACCAAACTAATGTCATTTGAGTAAACCTAGTACCCTTAATGAGTACTTTGATTACCTTGGATTTATGGAAGTTTCGCTACCCACCATTTCACTACCTGATATGTTTCGCTACCACGTAGGTTTCGCGGCTAGATGAGGATTCGCTACCCAATAGAGATTTATAGACTACACATTATGTATTAGGAAGTCATGTGAAAAACATTAAATTGATTATAAGATAATGTATGTGAGATAACATGGAATTTTAAATATTTGGAATTTAAATTGCAAACACATTTACTGTTTTAATTCCTTAAATTCTTTGACTTAATTTATAGTAATAATTTAAATATAGTATATATAAATATAATCAAAATAATAATATAGTAATTATTTAAAGTAATAAATTAATTACTCACAAACTTCAAACAAAAAACACTAATATTTGGAATAAAATCCTTAAAATCCTTTGTTAACAAATTATATTAATAATTTGTCTTTGAAAATCATAAAATGACCTAATCTCGGTAACAGTATTTGTATAACTTGAGTATGAAATATATGGGTAGCAAAACTTCTACCTGTCATGTAGCGAATCATCAGGTGCAAAATGGTATGGGTCGTGAAACATCCATCATCCACAAATAAGGCGAATACAGCTGGAATTGCTGTAATAGTTAACACAAACTAAATGTAAAGTCCAAGTTCCAACTATTAAATAACTTATATGCATCTATGCTAGGGAATACAAAAACAGTTAAAAATAACCATAGTCTATACCCATGTATAGGCCAGCTCTAAATTACGGCATGACACATACATCAAATATAACAAGTACTAATTGATTTGTTTCCCCAGATGTTTATTTTCAATATTATCATTAATACATGTCATAAGGATACGCTCATAACCGTTGAAAAGCTTTTCTTTCCTGTTTTACAGCATAATGTTCAGACACTTTATTTACACATCATTAGATATTACACGTGGACACTCGGATATTTCAAGTTTTTGTAGGGGCCCTCTGTGGGCCAATTTACAGTCATTAACTTGCATTCACTTGACACTTCACCGCTGCTGAGCTAGTGGTATCGAGTCCAGCTTCTTGCAGCACTTCTTTTATTACAAATGAATGAAAAATCTTTACATCTAAGTCATCTGGGTTCATCAAGTTGTGAATTTTTAGAAGTTAGAAATATCCAGAGGCAAATAGGAAGTATTGGTTTTTTACCCATCCCCAATTTTGAATGAATAATATACTGGTAATACCATTCAAAGTCAATCAACGAAGCAAGTAATAACAGGTATGTACTGGTAACTCATAATGTTAGACATACACCTTTTAGTTTAAGACCTTTAAATGGAGAGAGTGAAATTCAGAAATAAAAGTTCAAATTTATTTTAGAAGTGAGTTTTTGGTCAGTCTTTCTCAGAGTGAGCACAGGACTTACTGGTAAAAATAATCCCAGAATTATTGATTGGAAATTCTTGCACAAGACAATCTGCTGGTAAATTTTTTATGTTCCATTTCTGAGAATACCTGAAATGAAGAAGATTTAATTTTTTTTCTAAAGCCTTGCTTCTAAAAATGGCATTTTTGATTATGATATATGAGAGACATGCCAGGTAAAAATCAATAAATATCACAGTTCTTGTGATGTGATAATGAGCTCTCACCAGGTGGATCATGTTATTCTCTATAGAAGACGGTAAAAGTACATGCACATAGGAAGCTGCATTCACTCTACAGAGCTAGGTTTACTGTAGCAGGTTGTCAGAACAGGCAATTATGTTTTTTGTAAGCTGGCTACTAAAATTTAGATGTTAGCCAGATAACTAGTTTTTTTGTTTAACAGCAGATTTCTATTAGTTTGGGATTTCAACTAACTAAATATAGAACTTTGAACATAGATAGAATAAGATTAATTTTGGTGTGTGTTGGAAGTTTGCACATGAATACAGATCCATGTGAATTTTGATATGGTAGCTAATTCTAAAGAGCATTTATTTATTTATGTGTCATTTTTGTCATATAAAATAATTAATGACAGTTGTATAATATCAAATCTTGGTCTTGTCTCATTTTGTTAAAAAGGAGGCCACTGGTCTTTCCTTCTGTTTCAAAGATTAATGAACTGAAACGTGAGTCTTACTATAGCTTTTTTGTACCTGGAAAATAAAAGTGATTTATTGTTCTATGAATATATATGTTTTTTATTTTAGCTTAGTTTTTTGAAGGGATAAGCACTGGAATATACTTTTTTTGTCTGCTATGTTTACCTTGCTAAATTCAACATTAATTCTCAACTCAAAATCATAATTCAGAACACAGGTCAGTAACATAAAAAAATATTATCATCTTATTTTGTTATCATTGTGCATTCATGACTTTAAAATATCTGTCAGGTTCAAGTTTAAATACAAAATTAAGAAAATTAGAAATTTCTTAGTTAGTTACTACATGAGTGTGAGAAGGTTGATATCATTTAACTAAGGTGTTCACAGTTTGTTGATTCTATGAATTTCACTGTTTGTATTATTAAAACAGTATATACAAAAGTGTCTTAAAAGACGGGGTAAATGTGGGTTTTAAGTTTAAGATCAGATACAAAGCCAAATGTGTATTATGAGCCCACTTATTGCCATGCACTCTTTTTACTCACCATGGTGGTTCTGTGTATGTGTAATCTAATACAATAATTTGTATGCCTGACTTTGTCTAGGCTGTAGCTTTTTTGTGGATGGAAATATTTTTTAAAAAACCACACACAGACAAAATTATCTCAACTTAACAATGTGTCAGACACAAAAGCCTGGTTCCAAGCTTAGCTGTTAAAGTTGGTCTTGTTTTTTTTATGTATGCATGATATATGGAACCTATCTGACTGACTGTTCTGGGTCGTGATATCACTTGATGCGATTTTCATTATTGCTTTGTTGTGATAGTATATACTTCATCACACTAATATAGAGTAAATAATAATAATACAGTCATGAGATAACCATTATTTAATTTTGGGGCACCATGTAATACATGTTCCTATGACTACTGTACCTACCTCTTCCTTTTATATGAGGAATTCATTATATGACTTGCTTCCATTGTGTATACTCAGAGTGATAATAGTGGTAACATGATTATTCTAAAGTGCTTTATTTGCCTGTTGAACTCAGTGTTCTTTGTAAATATGCATTTGTTATAAACTTGTCACACAGGTCACTCAGAATAATAAAATATTTACTTACATATGATTACTTATAAGAACTCAATTACAATATCAATGAGATTTGGCCATATGGAGTTCTTGGTAATTACATGTCATAATTAAGATATTTTTAGTTTTGCACCATAAATTATGCATATCACAGGAAAGTCTGACATTCCTCTTGCCTAATTTCCAAACCCACATTTGACAGTGATAATGATTAGGATGTCTGAGTGAGCCCCCTCAGGGGTTGGAGTGTTGGACAGTTTAGCATTCCTAAGTTGTAGGGTCATAGGTCAGCTGGGTGCAAGGAGTATTATGATTGAGACAGAAACCAGTTATTTGTTCTCTGTTATACATTACATTATAGTTTCACGGACAGATCATTAATTTTGCTGACCTGAGTGTGCTTGGCATGATTATCTAATGCAAAGCAGGTTGTATATCATGCACTCACCCAAGTTACTTATCATAATGTTCAGTGAAAGCTTCTCAGTCTCTTGCATTATACTTTGCAGACATTTGTTTTTCTAAATATAAGGGACCTCTAAATGTCATCCAAATTAATTATAGCTATTCCAAGAGTTTCTTTGAATTTTTTTTCTCATACTTATCTGAAAAACTGTTTAATGGAATAACTCCATTCTAAATATCTTAAGATAAAATTGATTTAAATTCTGTTTTCATTGGTTGTTCAAAGTAATTTATTAATTACCGTAGCTGAAAATATGGCAGGAAATAACTGGAAGTAATAGTTTGTATTACCTGTATCTGCAAATAGTACAGGCATTAGCACAATAATAGTCTTACATGAGGATATTGCTTGTGACTAATGCTGCCAGCAATTTTTTTGATCAAAATCAAAATCTTAAAGTTATAGATCTACAAGCTATCTATTGTAAATCTACATACAACCCCACCACTGATCTCTCACCACTTTCTAACCAGCACATGGTAGAGCATCCACTTTCAATGCAGGAGGCCGCGGGTTCGATCCCCAGCCGGGTCATACCAAAGACTTTAAAAATGGTAGTAATGGCTTCCCTCCGTGACACTCAAGATGTAGGGTTAGCATTACGATTGGTTGGTCGCTTTCAGGATAAGGTGACCGGCCGGGATTCAGCCCTCATGTGTATCAGTGCTAATTACACTGGGCATGTTAAAGAACCATTTTAAGTTCTCTACAGAAGAGTTTCTGTGTATCCGCTTCCCTCTCTCTGGGACATCCATTAGCCCTAGCTGGCAGAAAGGGACGTAAATCAAACAAAAACAAATCTAACCAATATTGTGACATGCTTGTATGAATATAAAGAAAATTGGTCATTCTGACTTCCTTTAATCAGTAGCATGTGGATATCACATCTTTAATCAGTAGCATGTGGATATCGCATTCTGTTGTGCAGCGCTATAGGAAAGTGTCAACTGATAATGAGAGGTGGTGTGATGTTATCTTAGTGACCCACTGAACAGCTTAAATAATGGTTGCAGTCACTTTGTGTCCGATATACAACAATAACATTTTAACCACTTGTTCGTTGGTTGTATTGTTGATAGGAAATGAAGCTTTCAGTAAGAATGGGGATGTTTGCGTCCTGAGACCAGACAAGGAATTCAGCAAACACTCTTGAGAATATTTTAAGACTTGTACTCAAATGCCCATTTAGCAAAATATATGTTATAAAATGATTTAGTACCTCAGTTTTACTTTACATTTTTACATAAAGATAAATTATAGGAGATTTATCGCTGACAATTATGGTTGAATATTGCAAATTCTTTTAGTCTTAATATTTAATTAGCAGTAATGGTTTGAGAGTATAAGATTTAAGCTGCATGAAATGTATGAAATTCTTTCTCTAATGATCAGTTGTTATTGTTTGCGTTTTGGAAGAGAAGGGTGTGTAGATTTTGTGGAGACATTGGGTCAATATACCCTGTTGGAAAATGTCCCATGCTATCAAGATTGCATCAAGTCAAAGTTAAGTTTGTTGTGTTTGTTTTGTTTGTTTGATTAACATCACTTTCTGCCAGCTAGGGCTAATGGACATCCCAGAGAGAGGGAAGAGGATACACAGAACTCTTCTGTAGAGATCTATGGTTCTTTAACGTGCCCAGTGTATAGCACTGATACATGTGGGGGCTGAACCCCGGCCGGTCACTTTATCCTGACACCGACCAACCAGTCGTAATGCTAACCCTTAATCCTGAGCGTCAAGGAGGGAAGCTGTTACTACCAGTTTTTAAAAGTCTTTCGTATGACCCGGCCGGGGATCTAACCCACGGCCTCCCGCACCGAAAGCGGACGCTCTACCACTTGAGCTTACCAGGTGGGCTCAAAGTTAAGAAAATTATCTGAGAAAGAAATTTGTGTTTGTATTATGGAGAACATTGCTTTATAGGACAAGTCACTTCTGACTACATACCGTGTCCAGGACTAACAATTTGAAAATCAAATTTGTCAAGCCCTGGAGAAAAAAGAAACAAACAGTATCAGTGCTTGACTGACAACTTTCCCACATGAAACATCAGTGAGAGACAAGTGACCATACCATTTCATTGAACAAAATAACTTATACAGGGTGTAACCAGCCTGGGATCAAGCTGTATACCTCTTCCACAATCTGGGATCAAGCTGTAACCCCCCTCTCCCATCTGGGATCAAGCTGTAACCCCCCTCTCCCATCTGGGATCAAGCTGTAACCCCCCTCCCCCAATCTGGGATCAA
>JAULCC010623245.1:0-10186 GCA_032358795.1 Nuttallia obscurata
AGGAAGACCCCGGGGGACCCCTGTGCACTATTTCAGGCACAGAGCGCACCCGGGTAGAACCACCGATCTACCGCAAGCCAGCTGGCAGGCTTCCTCATTTGAAAAATCCGAAGTGCCCAGACCGGGATTCGAACCCATAGCGGTGAAGAAAGAAGAAAGGCCGTTAGAAAGAGAGAAAGAGGAAAAACGATTAGAGTTTGAGAGACAGACATACATAGACAGGTTTTTTTCAGTAATTTAGGCATCCGGCCCAGAATACATTAATCAGGTGTACATACAATATGAAGAGTGACATACAAGATGTATTTAACAATGAATAATAGTTTTCTAGCAGATTTGTTTTAGGTTTGTTTCTCTGAGATTAGATGCAGACTGTTAACATTATGCTACCAAGAGGAAAAGAGAAAAAGACAATTTGAATTAAGAATGAGAGAATCAGAAGTTAAAGAAGCAAATCAGATTGAATCAAGAAAACAATTCTCATTTTGATGCAATCATGAATATAAGGCTTGTTCCTATATTTCAAGAAAAGGAATTGAAATAAGTATTTTCTTAATTTTGAAAAAGTTGCTGAAAATTAAAAATGGCAAAGATAGCATTGGATCTTACTCTTACAAAGTGTATTAATAGGCAAAGCTCGAGAAATTTATGCTCAGTTCACTATTTAACAAAATTCTTGTTACGATCCTTAAGGGTTATGAGTTATTTCCAGAGTCTATAGGCAGAAATGTAGAACTTAAAGAAAAGAGTTTGGTCAAAACCATGTAGAATTTGCTATAACAAAAAAAACAGTTATTTGATAGATGGTGTTCATCTAAGAAAATAAATGAAATCCATGAAAAATTCAGACAATGTCAGCTTGTTGATGAGTTAAAAATTGCATTCATTCTGATGTTAAGTCATTCTTAGATGAAAACCGGTAGAAAAGTTGGACGAGACAGCTCGTTTGGCCGACAACTATTCTCTGACCCACAAAGCTTCATTTGTAAATAGCCCAAAATCAACTTTGTCACACAATGATTTTAAAAAAGCTTCCAGTAATGATTCTAGTCTGCAGAGTCAGCCTAGATCACATAAAAACAAAGATCATTCAATGACACAAAATGCAAAATCCATTATCTCAACTAACATGTTATAACTCTACGAAAACTGGTCACATTATTTCAGATTTCTTAACCTTGAAAAGAAAACATCAACTTGATGAAGCTAGACCTACAGGTCACACCAATGCAAGGTCAAAACCTCAGTCTTGTATTGAGAATCATCAAACAATTTACAAGGTTACAGAGCCAAAGTCTAATTCAATTATGGAAATTATGAACCATTTCTTTCGGATGGTTTTGTATCACTTACAGGTGATACTTGTGCAACTACCCCATTAAGATATCGAGAGATACAGGAGCTTCTCAATCACTTATTTTTGTATATACCCTGCCGTTTTCTGAGAAGACTTACATGTATAATGGAACTTGTGTTCCTTTTCAGGGAGTAGAGTCTGAATGTCAGATGGTAGGACAACCTAATCAAGTAATACCAAAAGCTCACTTGGAGCCCATTCCTGCTTTTGATGAACCTTTAAGCATCATCTTAATAAGCTGTGTTGGTCTTTTACCTAAAACTAAGTCAGGTTCTGAGTATCTTTTGACAATAATGTGTCTTCCAATCGTTTCCCAGAAGCCATTACTTTAAAGAATATCAAGACCATAACAATTGTTAAGACCCTCGTAAAATCTTTCACATTTGTTGGTCTACCAAAGTCAGTTCAATCTGACCAAGGATACATTGTTATGTCTGGCATTTTTCAAGAAGTAATGCTTGAAATAGGAATAAAGCAGTAAAGGTATTCAGCTTATCATCCAGAATTCCAAGGTGCACTGGAAAGATTTCACTAAAAATTGAAAAATTTAATTAAAATTATCCAAAGAGAAAGTCTTTCTGGTGATGGAATTTCATTACATTTGCTTCAGCGCGTTTCTGACATCAGAAATAAATTGTCAAAGGCATGTGAACTGGATCGTTCAAATCTCTAAGTCACCAAAGTAGAGATATGATGAGAATGCGTTAGAAAGAAGTTTAAATCCTGGTGATAAGGCCATTGCTCTTTTGCCTGTATCAGGAAAATCTTTTCAAGCCAGATAGTTTGATTCTGATATATTTGATAAAAAGTTAGTGACTTAAAAACTATATCATAGATACTCTTGGGAGGCGTTAGCAAAAATAAATGTGTGATATAATTATATTGAAAAAAATACAGATAGAGATAGCTCTATTCCAAAACCTGTAACAGTGGTTAGGTCTGTTCAGCAAGAACATTGTATTGAGAAGTTAGAAAAGTCTGACCCTGTTTCTGTAAAAATTAGAAATTTTGGAAAATATAGAACATAAGTGAAAAAATGATTCAGGAGTATGAGCAATTTTCCCCTGGCATCCTAACAATAACTTATATGATTTATTATGATGTCAATGTTGAAAACTCTTCACCAATTAAACAACATTCGTACAAAATAAATCCAGTGAAACAAGAATATCTATGAAATGAAGTGAAATATCTTTTTGGACAATAACTTGAAACCGGTCAAAGTAATTACAGTTCACCATTTATATTAGTGTCGAAACCTGACGGAACAAACAGTATGTGTACAGCTTATCGTAAACTAAACTTTGTCACCAAATCAGGTTCATTTTCCAATACCAAGAATTGACGACTGTATAGACAGCGTTGGAATAGCAAAATATGTTACAAAATTTGATCTTCTGAAAGTATTCTAGCAGATTCAGCTTACTGAAAGAGCTAAGATCTCTGCCTTCGTCACACCTGATGGCCTATAGCAGTACAAAGTCATACCATTTGGAATGAAAAATTCTACATTTCAACGGCTTATAGTGCTCTCGCATCTACATGGTTGTAATACATACATAGACGATGCCATTATCCACACGGATAATCTGAAAGTTGTTTGATCGGCCAACAAGTCCCAAACTAACAATCAATCTTGCAAAAAGTGAATTGTATCATGCTTCTTTGACATTTCTAGGTCATATTGTCGGACAGGGTCAAGTTAGAACCTATACTTGCTAAGGTTATTGATATCGCTGAATTTTCTGTGCCTCTTGTAAAAGACAACTGATGAGTTTTCGTCGTGGTATAGCTGGTTATTATAGAATATTGTGACATAAAAGTCTCAGAACCTTAAACAAATTTGCCAAAGAAAGGATTAAAGTTTGCAGTGGATGCTAGTGACATTGGTGAAGGAGTTGTATCATTGCAAGAGGATACTAATGGAACAGAGCATCCAGTTTGTTATTTTTCTAGAAAGTTTAACAAACATCAGAAAAAAGTATTTTCCATTAGAAAAAGATTGTCTCGCACTTATTCTTGCTATTCAGTCTTTAGAAGTTATTTTGCTTCTGTAGTGAAACCCATAGTGATCTTAATCCCCTCAGTTTCTTACATAAAATTATAACAAAAATCAAAAAATGCTGAGATGGAGTTTATTGTTGCCAAAATATTATATTAAATGAGACATATAAAAAGAAAGACACTGTTATTCCCGACGCTCATTCCCGTGTTTGAATGTTTTGTTTTGTACAACAGAAAAAGTATTAAAAATGAAAGTGCTATTATTTGATTTTGGTCAGAAATTGAAATATGTAATTGTTGATAATATGTGGCACTCATTAATTGTTTAATAATTTTAAGGTGATTAAATTTTTTACTTGCTAATGTGTGGTTATTGTTAATAATTCCAAAACAGTCATTGTATTAGTACTGACTTAAGAAAAAACATTTTATATTTTCTTCTTTTCTTGAAGAGGGGAAGTGTTATATAGGCAGCTCATTAGTGAAATATTTACTCGATTTGATATTTAAAACGATGCCTATTGTTAATAAACACCTGTTTGCCAGAAATATTTATATTTAGAATCTTAAAGAAGATGATAGAACATTATAGAATCTAATAGAATGATTAAGAATTTTCAAGAATACTAAGAACATTGGAGATTATTCCAGAGAGCTAATTGTGGCATCAAACTTATAAAAAATTAGTCAAGGATCTTAATTTGTCATCAAGTAAACACTAGATAATTCTATTAACTTCAGTAAGCATATAAAGGCTAGGCAGCTATCTGTTTCTTTATCTTTATCATTGGTTAGTCAAAATTTAATATATAGAGTTACTTTGTGAAAATTGCTGATTATTCTTTTTGGATTATTTGGACCTAAGCAAGTGTGAAGATTGAATTTAAAAAGTGCCGGGAAATTTTCAACAACCGGATTGAAAAGGACATCAAACAGGATCAGAACAATTTAGGATTCTTGGATTTGTGATTTGGGTATTAATATTTTATTTTAGCTTTGTAACTTTGAATTAATATTTTTTTGTAAAGTTTGCTGCTGGCTTTGTCTTTCTAGAGTAAAATCAACAAAACAGAGCCAAATGGTTATCTTTAAATACTCGAGCGCCTCCGGCAGTAAGCTATCATCAGGGGACAATACATGTATTTAGAAAAACAAATAACATTTACATTTATAGAAAAAATAAGCCAACAAACAACATGTTTGTTAAAATGGAAACTTCATCTCATAAACGGTAGAAAGTTGTTTTCTTATCATAATGTCTTGTGCCTTTACGCACTGATTCTTCCCAATCACACCTATTTACCTTCTTACTTTGTTTCTTTAGATGGCGTTTGTATTTTGTAATAAGCGTGAATGGTGTGCAAACCTCACATTAAGCACAACTGAAACTTAATAAGCTTGAGGGAACAGCCATTATTAAATGAAAATTTACTGCTACATTTCTTTAAAGCGCATGTCAATGGACGAAAACTACCTGGCGAAACATTACAGAATGCAATCCAATAGACTGCAAACATTTATTTAAACCCAATACTCTGTAGCTTTAATGTAATTGTAACAGATAACGTTTGGGATAAATCGAGCATCAATACTTAAAGAATGAAAACAGTTGGTGCATTCCACAGTTCGAATTAACACATTGATAAACATTTTGTAAGCCAGCAACCAACACTCGATCTATATCATTAGCTTTTAACCCGTTTAAAAATTAGAGCATACAGGATTATCAAGAACTAAATAGAGTATCATACATGAGAGGTTGTTTTCATTTTAAGTAAACGACTTTCCTGAAAATGATAATGAACACGAATATAAGAATTTATTTATCAAATAAAACACATTAATGTATCAAAAGAATACATTATCATTTCTGTAATTATTTTTTAGATCCTTCTTCCAAATGATTGCTAGTTTTAGCTTCATTTGATGACGTTGTTGGTTAAAATGACACCACCATAGTTTCCAGTTTAGTCAGGCGCTTTAAAGAACTTCATTTTGCTAGACCGGGGCGCAGGTATTGAAAGGGTAGGTACGAAATCATGAAATGAAATACATTTTCAGATATTTGATTCTAAGCACAAATGACTCGTTTCAATTTTATTCCATAGTTTGTGGCGTTATGTCTCCGGCATACCTGAAATGAAGGGGGTTAGGCGTAAAAATTCGGATACGGCTCAATACCTAGTGTGCCCACCATTCGCAACCAAGACTGCTAGACAACGACGTCTCATGCTGCAAATCAGTTTTCTAATGACCTCCAATGGGACCCTGATCCATTCAGCTTGCAGGGTACGTTGAAGACCATGAATGTGGTTGACGCCATGGCGCTCTCTCACCTGACGACCTAAGTGGTCCCGTCCCATAAGTGCTCAATGGGAGAGAGATCCGGTGATCTTGCAGGCCACTGCAACACATTTACGTTATGGATGCGTAAAATGTTCTGGGTATGCCTCGCAGTGTGTGGACGGGCATTATCTTGTCAAAATCCCAACGTTACGTTGTTGCAAATACGGTACAACAACAGGTTCGATGACTTCGTCACAGTACCTTTGAGCATTGAGATTACCAGGCACTATGACGAGATCTGTCTTCCCATCATGATGTATGCCCGTCCAGACCATCACGCTACCATCCCCATAACGGTCACGTTCGACGACATTATCTTGGTCAAGCCTCTACCCTCGTCTCCTCCAAGTTCGAACCCTGCCATCAGCAAATAACATGTTAAACATCGATTCGTCCGAAAACAGAACGTCGCGCCATTACCTGCGAGTCCAGTTCTGATGAACCCTGGCCCATTGGCGTGTTCTTTCACTGTGACGCAACGTCAGCGGAATGCCAACGTAGGGACGGCACGGTTTTAATTCAGCGGCGCATATCCTATTTCATAACGTTCTGTCGCAAATTCTTGTGCCAGAAGCATTCCTCGGCAAACGACCTAACCTTCGACTAGAAAACTATCTACTGCGTCGAGATGACGTTGCGAGAAAACGGTGTTCCAGCGGTGTGGTTTTACGAGGTCTGCCTGCTCTGGGTCGGACCGCCACGTTCCCAGTTTGCTCAAATCTGTTCCTCAGTCGACATATTGTCGATTCGTGGCAATGGAAAAGCCCAGCAACGTCTCTTGCTGACATGCCAGCGGTAAGCATACCGATGACTCCTGACGTTGCTCTAACGTCATTACAGACCGACGTCCCATCATTGATTTTCAAAGATTTGTTTTCACTTTTTGTGCTTACGATAAGAAAGCTATCGAATTGTGTACTTTGTGACCCGCGGAGGATCGTCCGTTTTGCTGTGCACATACTGCTCGTGATTTTCATGAAAGTTACGTTTCACGCTTACATACTGGTGTAGTTTAAAAAAAGTGACATCATTCTGTCAATGGATGGGCACATTGGGTCAATACGGAAACGTTTTAGTCACATTAATATATAGACGAAAACCAAAGTCGTAAAAAACTTGCTAAACTTTTTTCCATCAGTATACTTGCACATGGCGTGACAAACGATGCAATATTGTATACAGCAAAATATTTGTTCGAAGATACAAATAATGATTGTAAGAAATATATTTATTGTAAAAAACTAAATATTTGTGGTTAATAAAAAAAAATCATGGTTAAAAACATAAAATATTTTTCTAAAAAAATATATTCGTTGTAAAAAAGAATAATTTCTTCGATCTTTGATATATTATTTCTATCTTCAAAAATAATTTTGCATCATGTGGTGCGTCGACCATTGTGTGAGGGGCCTGCCTAAAATGCAGACGCACCACGCTGACGACACAGTCAAAGAAGGAAAACGCTGACGATATAGATTAAAGAGGGGTGTCGGAAAACGCTGACGACAAAGGGAAACGAAGGGCTAATCGACAGTGACTTGACCAGGGACCGTATAAGTTTCAGAGGTCAAACGTAAAAAGGTAGTATGTAAAATAATTAAAAAGGTCATTCGACGATATGCTATATATTTCCCGCTGTTATATATAATCCTTGATTTTTATTATCGTACTTTAAAAAAAGTGATTAATGAATAAGAAGTTAATTAAAAATATTAATCACTTTTTAAAAAAAATTATAATAGTAAAAATCATGGATTATATATAACAGGGAAACATTTATCGCATATCATCGAATGACCTTTTTAATTATTTAAAACAACACCTATTTTACGTGTGACCTATGAAACTAATACGGTCCCTAGTCAAGTCACGGCCGATTAAACCTTCTTTCCCTTTGTCGTCAGCGTTTTCCGACATTGTTTATGCAACGAATATATTGTTTTAGAACAATATTTCTTTTTTTAAAAATGAATATATTTTTAACAACAGATATATAGGTTTTGACTATAAATATATTTTACAATCATTTTTTTTTATCTTCGAACAAACATTTTGATGTATACAATATTGCAACGTTTGGCACGCCAAATCTGCAACAGGTAAACAGAATTTGAATGCATATTATGGAGAACTGCGAATGATATGTTAACACTAATGCATTACCTTTTACTGAAAATCATTATAACAGTTACCTTTGCCCTATACATGTTCACA
The DNA here is from genome assembly GCA_032358795.1 of Nuttallia obscurata. Taxonomy (NCBI): domain Eukaryota; kingdom Metazoa; phylum Mollusca; class Bivalvia; order Cardiida; family Psammobiidae; genus Nuttallia; species Nuttallia obscurata. The sequence goes on from JAULCC010623245.1 coordinate 7,922, forward strand.
GAAGAAATTTATAGTTCTGAAAATAAAAAAAGTACATATCAAAGATTTTGAGTAAACAAAGCCCGTCTAATATAGTGATATAAGCAACAATATACAGAAAACTAAACATAAAACTATACTTAGTACTTTTTTACACAAAAAGCTATACGCATTTGTCAAGTCCACTCATTTTGAGGCATTTAAAACAACAAATACGGTGAGTTATTTCAACAACATCATTTAACGACTATTTCCATCTATAAAATAGGCAGAAGTGGCTATACTGCAGAAAATACGCCATGATTTGTATTCATTAGGGTCATAAACATATCTCCATCACTTGGAAACTGTTATCTGTCAATTTTATTGGACTACTGCGGGTGCTTCAGTTCACAGTAGGAAATGTATCTATTTATGGCTTCTTACAGTCCCCGTTGTCATCAATACAAGCCTATAACAACTTTGTTATTTCGTTAATTATAAAATGATTATTGAAATCTGCATGAGGTGTCTATTATGGTTTAAGTTAAATACTCATGATACCTACATATTTGACATATTTAGTGTGTTGCTTCATTAACTCTACGCGTGATTAATGTCGTTTTATTTTCGACATAATGTGTTATATCAACATGGAGAAAAAATAGACTTTATTTATCATATGTATAATTCTTTCAAGTATGTATTTCTGTTTATATTGGACAATTGAATGATGCTTTTATCAAAACTCAGCTATGTTTAACCCGTAACATGCTGTAATACTACTAACAAATAAATACACCACTATAGAGTTAAGTCCCATATGTTAATCAACATGGCATATTAATGAACATTCAATAATATAATTGTCGGATATGAAAACTCAAAAGCTTTCGTGATAACGAGCACATATCATTTACAATATAAACGACAAAGAGTCGTTAAAGGAACATTTATGGCTATACTGGAGAGAAGCTTGCTCAATAAAGGTAGAATATATCGTAGATATTTACCTGATGTGGTATGGGATGTTTTTTTAAGAGAGAGTGTAGCTTAAGAGAGGTCCGTTTAGAACGGTTTACTGTAACATACTTTTTTTTAACACGTTTGATATTAATTTACACAAATAATAGCTAAAGATATAACAACAATTCTATAACTCACGGAGTGCGTGGAAGTACAACTTTCAACCCATAGTTGGTAAGTTGAGGCATTGATAATTTGAGTCCATTTATATAATATGTGATTATACATGTAATGTATGTAGCGTGTGTAAAGTTTAATAAGCTATTGCCATTAGTCATGGTATTCTACTTTTCTATGTTAAAAACACATGCTAGCCTACTTGTCTACTTATCACATGTAAAAGATTTGGAGTTAGGGGGAATCATTCATATTGTACAATTGAATATCATATAATACAATATATTATACTGTATAAGTCACATGTATTGCATTGTATTTACAGTGTCTGTAATTTCTATTTTTTCAGGATATTGAAGATTTTCTATCCAACAAAGTGTAAACTGCCGTAACCAAACTTGTCTTATTTGTGAGCAATGCTATAGCCCATATGTACCAAGACTACACAAATATAGCCTTTTAACATAAAAACATACTTGCAGATCGTTTATGTCTGCTTTTCGTAATCATGAAACGTTTGCAGATAATTACGCTCTTGTCCCTGTTTAAACATAAGTGGTTTATGTAGTTATATTGGACGCTAAATGTCAACAGTACTATTGATCCACTTACATATATTATATCGGTGTTCGCAGAACTTCATTAAGAACATTCCTACGACTATAGAACTGTAAACATGTACTTGCAAAGTGTCAAGCGAAAAGCTACTGCACCAGGGCAGTTTGTGGAAAACTTTATTTATAGTATATATTACTAGTATTATAAAATGTGAGCCTTAATGTTCTTGAACATAACGATATGTTTTTTCCAAACCGAGATATCTAGATTGACTCTTCCATACGATGGACTTCAGGATAAAGATACACACAAAGAAAATAAAGCGCTGAGGTGATATTTGCCTACAGACTCGAAGCATTAAAAATAACTTACAAAACAAAGTTAACAAATTAAAACTTTATACAAAACAATAATGGCTTAATAACTTAAAATCTAGTTTAGTTTTGACGATGCAAAATAGATTAATCCACGACAAAAATTGAAGTGTTGGCATTTTGTATTAAATTAAAAGAAACTTCAAAAGAAAGTCCCCTAAAAATATTTAGATAATGATGAAATATTTTGTTTCCTCTTAAAATTATTTCGCTCCGATATCTTAATCGCTAA
>JAULCC010623267.1:0-10185 GCA_032358795.1 Nuttallia obscurata
CCAGGGGGTGGAGCCAGTTTCCTTATATGGAGATACTCAGGTGAGCGATTACAGGACCATCATGGTCCTCTTGTTTGATAAGAGCGGCACATTGATGATTTTGCCTTTACTATCATGTTGTCCATCTAAGCCAGGATGTGGTCTACTTTTGAAATCATAGATTTTACTAAACAATAATGTTTCCTAAAACTTTTTTTTTTAAAAATGAAGGAGTTGATAAAGAATGTTGTAAATAATGTATTATGCAATCTTTTTGATTAAGCTTATAAGAAAGTGTGATCAATAAAGAATGATTTTATTAAAAAGTTGTAATGTAATATAATATGATGAGAAGTCATATATATCTAGTTTCTAAAAATTTGCTTTCTTCTGGCACTAACTCAGTATTATTATATTTGTGCCTTGAATTGTCGTTCCATTTGGCACTCTCCATCAAATATATTTGCTTAAGGTAACATTACATATTCTGAACAATACAATTAAGTGTACAATGTTTAGTGAGGATGAAATATCCTATTATTTACCCATATACCCTGCCCAGCTACCCTTCCCTGTTAATAATGGATATACTTAATGATGACATGCATCACATGCTATAATTAATATAATGTATTTTTATATATATACGCAAACCTAGATGATTTGCAAGTTTTAAGAAATATCAGCATTGCCAAATATTCCTTAAACATTCATTGACTTTATGAATAAGTTTCAACTCTTCTCTACTGGGTATGTGAATGCTAAAATAAAGATCGCAACATGAAAATGAGATCATCACATCATTGAATATAATACACCAGGTATTTTCTATATAACAAGATAACTTTTTATCCATTCTGAAAGAAAAGGCACACAGGTAGGATGATAATGTAAAACACAAAATACTACTTACGTGGGGTTACCAAAGAACCATTTCTTCAATAAGACTGGTTCACACAGGTGAGCAAGCCATGTTAAGACTAAGAGAAATCTGAACCAAATTGACATGAAGACTACTAGCTTAAGATATTTGAGAATATGTATTGATATTTAGCCAAAGGGAGACAATTTGAAAAACTTGAAGTTTGAACAGATTTTATTTTCATTCTGGAACCCATTGTCGGCATCCATGGTACTTTTTTCAGTTACACTTCACAATGAAATAGAAGTGTATCAGGGATATCCTGCAATGTCTAAATCCATAATACAAATCCAATTCTTGATTTTTACCTACAAGTCTATAGAGGAACCTTTCGGGGTAGGTAGGGATCAAATGGAACATATTTAGAATGATCACTTGAAAGACTGAACCAGTGCTGCATACATATTCAGGTATTAGGTAAATACATAACATGAACATATTCACCTACGATCAGTTCTATTACCCTCTCATTTACGGTTGTTAAGAACTGTCATAATTAATAGTTCTCTATATTTATATATACGTTACTAGGGGCCTCCATGGCCGAGTGGTTGCGATATGACCGAAATACTGTTAAAGCTATGTTAAATTCTAAACAAACAAACAAATAAATACGTTACTGCTTCTATCACAATAACTCAAACTGCTCCAGTATTATAGGAAAATTTCCTTTTTTTTTTATCCAGTCCTAAATTTCAGTTTTTGTCTAGCACTGACCCATATTGGCCCAGAAACAATAAGTTGGTTTATGGTTATGTAAAAGGTGTTACCTTGAATCAGACTGAAAGTTTTACCCACATCCCCAGTTTATTTTATATGCTCATGTATTATTGTTTTAGAGACAGTCCTGTTTACATGATTTCAAACACTTTGACCTTAGTTTAAGTAGGTTATTATAAATGAATAAAACTGGAATGCAATTCAAGAGTGACAGGGTAATGTTTTATTACTACCACTGATATATAGACCTATATGTTATATTTATATAATTGCAGCATGGTAAATTAGTAAATTGAAGGAGTTCATCTAGTCATATATTGTACCTAATAGGTAGATAGATATTTAGTAAATTGAAGGAGTTCATCTAGTCATATATTTTACCTAATAGATTGATAAATATTTAGTAAATTTTTCTTCTGATTTTATTTTTATGTTTATTTCCATTTCTTGCCTCTAATGGCTACGGTATCTGTGAACAAAACCAGTGTGCAGTACTGTACAAGTGTTTTTAAAACCACTTGTGTGTATAGATTTGTAAATATTGTTTCTGACATAGTCACACTACTGTCCAGTGGGAAATATCAGAGACATGTTTATTTAGTTCAGATTTATTGGTTTTGAAATGTTCAATAAATATCTACTGCTATACATGTTGTTGGTTATATATCAGAAACCAAAGTTTTCTGGAGCACTTAGTGGGCTAATAGGAGATATTCTGAACATGAATTGTGGGCATCATTGGTGTCAAGTTGTCATTGATACTCATGTGGGGTTATTCAGTAAAACACATCATGGCTGCCAAAAGTTACATTGAATTCCAATGGATAATGGATGGTACAGTGGACTATATACATTTGGGAGATAAGAGATAGAACATTTGATATGTTTACTTATATTTATTATCACAGTCATCATTTATTGATCACCACATATTCTTTGACTCTGCCTTTAAAGTTTCCTTGCAATCAGAAATGTCAGTTTCCTGCTGAATATGTATCTTCAAGTTTTCAGAAATTAATTTATAAAGTCTTTAAGTTAGCCATCTGGGGACCTGAATTTGTTTTGTTTTGTTCTTTTCTCCAATGTGAAAACATATTCTTGGTATACATCTTTATACAAAAGCTTACACAACATGAATTTAAATTCCTCCATTTTCCTGATTTCTTCACATGTTCAACATTTACTATACATATATCACTTATTTATCACAGAAAACTTTCACTTCTAAGCTCTTCCTGTGCGGGCCTGCTCTATTTTACGCCTCACTTGGTTACAGTGAAGCGTCAGTTCTGCATGCTGCATTTTCAATGTTTCAAGTTTATTACGAAGATCGTCACCTTCATCTTTCCTTTCTTCAAAGTCTCTTAATAAAGATTCATTGCCTAAAAGGCCACAATTTTGTCGAAGACGCTGATTATCTATTCTGAGGGCATCTCGGGCTTGTTTGGTGCGTGACAGGATATCTCGTTTCTATAGAAAAGATGAAAAAGGAGTGAAAGTGTCTATAGATTTAAAACTTAAAAACAAAATATCAATATATGAAAAGACTTGCAACATGAATATACCATGTCTGATAAGCACTATTAGTCTTTCTGTTTATTTTTTTTCCAAGTAACCAGTCTGATCAGGCTCTAAATGATTCGCTCCTTCGACAGAAACAACTTTATTTAATAATCTACACTGTTTGCTTTAAGGTTAATAAAGTTATTTCTGTCCAAGAAGCAAACAGTGTAGATCCTGATCAGACTGCACACAAATATGCAGACTGGTCTGAATCTATACTAGTAACACATATTTTGTATGTTCACTTAAACACTAGAAAACAGCCCACAGATACGTCTATGACAGATTTGTGGAAGAAGAAAATTTCATTTATGTAGATTTTCAATATTTTGTCTGTCAATATGCATTAAACAGAACATATGAAAGCAGTAGATAAAGTAGAATATGTTGTGGTGAGGGGCTCTAGATGAATACATACCCAGAGCCCAACTGTTTACTGAAAACAGCTCCATAAGTTGTCATCACAGTTATAAAATCTATAACGATTTTCTGCAAAGCCAAAATGTACAATGTGGAACAGTAATTCAAGAAAACTTGTGTTTATAAGGAAGTAAAAGTTTTGTAGGTAGAAGTTTCCAATTTTTACCTGTCCCACTTCAGACTCCACTTCTTTGAGGTTCCGTTTCTGCACTTGGTTCTCTGCCTGGACATACTGCAATTTTTCTTTCAAATGTGTAAGTACCTGCACTGTACTAGTAATCTTCTTACGCAGTTTTAGTAATTCCTAGAGTAAAACAGGTAAGAGAAATGATATTGCAGAAATATAAATGTATCATTATCTAATTTAATATCGTTGGTTACAACAAGTCAGTTAAATATTATATAATAGAAAAAAACTAATTTTTGAGTAACTAAAAAATAAACATGAATATTATCCTATTTGACAAAATTCATTCAGAGATTACACAGAGATGTCTTACACAAACCATATTGAACTGTGTGTTATCAGTTGGTATATGTAAAAATCACAATTAATTAAATTATGACTGCATGATATATGCAAATTACAAATATTTTCCAAACAACATTTGAAATTCTTTTATTACAACCCCATGATGCACCGTAACTAATTAAAAATCTCTAAAACCAAGAAAAGTATTATATAGGTGTAACTAGCCAAATTAAAAGTAGAGCAGATCAAGTCAGACAAATGTAATAGACTTACCTCGTTCCTCTCTTCAATCTTTTCATTATAAGTCTGGTTTTCAATCTTCAGCTGCTCAAAGTCTATTAAATGCAAACCCTCTGCAAGCTCCTCCTGAAATATTTTAATACCAGTCAAATTATATGGGAGTTTCTTAAACCCATATTCTAAGTGAAGATCATTTCAGGATTTCTTCAATTCCTAATGGTAATATTATTGGCGGATGACTGCTACAATCATTGTGTGGGTAAATTATCTCATCTGTATTCATCTCCATCAAGCAGCACTTGATGTAAAAATATGAAAGTTATTAACTGTATCACATGAGTGTATCAGTCATAAAATTTCCATCTTATAAACAAAACAAGTTGAAACCTACAAATTGAAAATCCAATAAACTGATATTTCTTTTGTAAGGTCATATTTACATTTTTTGAGATGTGATATACATAAAACTTGTTTTTCTTCACCATAGACAATTACATCTTGGTAAAATTTAAATAGTACAGTCTTTTGCACTTGTGAATTTGCCATGATAACTGTTGTAATTTCCTGATGGTGAAATGACGGTCTTCTTGCTTTTCATTAGAAGTCAGTGGGGCTAGGTAAGCTGCAGGGTGTTGTGTAAAACATTTTCAGGTATAATAACATAGTTACATACAATTGCATATTGTGTAGACTGTAACATTTGGTTTATAGGTTGTTTTTGTGTTTTACTTCTTTTATAAGAATACTTCCCTTATATCACGGCTTTCAGTTAATCTAAGTGTGGTCATTTGTATCTGAACCAAAATTATCTAGCATCTTCACAAGTAACTGAAAAATTTCCCAAATTGAAACATTTGAGAGACAAGTGAACATATCATGGCAATGACAGAAATCTCTGCTCATGGAGGTTGTAGCCATGCTTGCATTCCCTACTAATATCATGGGATACAAAGGTGAACAAAGTCTGTACTTTTCCACTGGGCCCAGCTGTCAGAGTACTTGTTCATAACGCAGTTAAATTAGGGACATGGGAGATAACTCTCCACAGATGCCATAATCATAAATCTCACTCTACCTTGGATTTAAGTTGATGTTCCTTCTTTTTCAGTTTATTTTTCAGTTTGATATTTTCCAGTCTTACATTGACAACCTCTGCCTCCTTCCTGTTCTCTGCTGTTAGGTAGGACTCTATGTCCTGAAAAAGAAAATATCACAATTCTTACACTCTCCTGTAAAGCCAAATAAGATTAACAGAGACAATGGAGTAGGCGGCTGTCATAAAGACCATTTAAGGAGATGCTAGTGTTTTGTCATAAGTGCAATATCGACAGTATGTTTCATACCAGACAAAGATGACAGTTGGTCTAAATTTTTCTAAATACATGTACTGTTTAGTAACAGAAAGACAGGAGTCTAAGGCATATGAATCATTCCATATGAACAGGACTCTTAATTGCAAAACATCAGAAACTCAAAACAGAAATGTCATAGATTGATGTCAATATAGAATGAAAGACAACATCCATAAAACTTCTCAGCTCTCTCGTTTTAATTCTTATGATTGACATTTTAGGTTATTATTAAACCAGAACATTGTAAATGTGACTTGGGTAAGGTATCTAAACATAGTCAAACAACTTATTATTTAACCCTTTACCCCATGGATATGACTATTGTCAGGTGCGACATGTGTGGTCCAGACCAGTCTGCATATCTATGCAGTCTGATCAGGATCTACACTGTTCTCTGCACTGATATTGATTTTCATGGACACACATGACAAAAGTTGTATCCATGGAATAAAGAGGTTTTTATTCATCTAACTCGTTCATAAATCGAAAAATACAGCTTTTCAGAACGATGAATCTTAATTACATATCAAAGTGCCATTTTTCGATAAAAATTTGTTTAGATATTCACTGACATTGTGAAGACATTACTTTTTAATTAGTTATATTTATACCTGCATTGTTGAATAGTAGTTGTTAAGGAGAGGATCTCAAATAAGCTCCATGCTTACAATCCAATCCGTTCTATCTGTATTGTTTATGATAAATGTACATGTTCAAAATCAAAATATGTTTAAACTAAACTAAAGAGTTCAGTAGCAAGACCCAAGTTTGACAGTATTCAAATCTGCATGAGGAGTAAACACTTCTTAAAATAGCAAATTATTTTCTAAAGGTTTTTTATGAAAGTAACTGCAAAATTTTTACAGAAAATAATCCTAAATGTAACTAAATTACGCCCCTGTGTTTTGTTTTTGTCAGCATTCTTTGTTCATTTAAGTCTTTTACTCATTTATTGAGTATAATCGATTTCATACATATATACATGTATATATAGCCATACAGAACCATGGAAACAAATATATATTTAACAGTCATACATTCATTGGTTTGTATGATTTATACAACATAAGAATTGTTATACTGCTAAATCTTAATTGATGTATTGTTTGTAAAGCTCTAGATAGCATTATAAAAACAATTAATCAATGTTTTATGATATATTTTCGTGCAATTATATCAATTTAACTAAAAGCTCACTTTTAATAAACTTATACTGTTGGAAGAGGTAGTTCTTGCCTTAGTTAAAAAAAATGAATTGTAAATAGAGAAATCAATACAATTTAGAATTATAATCTTTGTATTGTTTTATTATTGTTTTGTATCCAATGACTTTGTAGTTAAGTTGTTAAAAACGTGCTATTCTGACATGTTATTTGTACTTTCCGACCTAAATGAAATATATAACACATAATATATGCATCTTACTTTACAGAGCTCAACCTGAGACATTTTGTTGGCTAATGATGGCTATGATTCAATTACCTTTGGTGGAATTTGTCTGCCAGATCTACTGTTGATGGAATTAAGGGCCACTTGCTTCTTGAACTCCATAAACTTGCGTCTTTCCTCATCTACTTTCTCTTTCTTCTCTTCACATTTGGCCTTGAGTTCCTGGATCTGCATTTTGTAATTTTCACGCTCCTGCATATCCTGTCTCCTCAAATCTTCCAGTTGAGCTGTTTAAACAAAATATCTTGGTTACATACAGCAAGTATTTTATTTCACTCAGTTACTTTTGTGAAGTCTTCAAAAGAATTCATTGATAATAAGAATTTATTACTAATAGATGTTAATATTAATATTTTCAAATGTATTTGATAAAAATATGCAGTTTTTACAACTTTCAACAAGAAAACTATTTATCAATACAAATGGTTATTCTTTTAACTTAAAAAAACATCCTGACAAGTCTCATGATATAATAGCATCTTTTAACTTTTCTCTCAATTTCTTTTACCAATCTGCAAAAACTCCAAAACTTTATACTCCCAGATTTTTGATTAGGACAGCCAATTGCAGGTTCCATTGTAGATCAACTTTCATAAAGTACCTATTTCATTTGATTGATTGATTGACTGAGTTGGGTTTTGGTTATATGGCGCCATTCAGGAAAAAACTTGTTGTATCCACATCTCATTTACATAGAGATAAAAATATGGGGCATGGATCAAACAACTTAATACCTGCTGGAGAATCATAGATGCAGAAACTCCAGATTCACATTCAATCCCTGTAAGTCGCCTCTTATGATCATGCCAGGGTTAAGCAGTGGTCCAAATTCTTGTGCTACATTAGCACATCCCAGACCCACATGGGACACTTTCATTTGAAATAGGAATGATAAATAGCTACCCTCATACCAATATCATTTAAAGTTATGATATGTCTTTCTTTTTCATAAAAATGAAGACAGAAGGTTCAGTAGAGACCTACATTAATTAAAGCTTTAGAAAATGTTTTTAATAATTACACACAAGTCATTCCAGAAATGAACAAGTTAATGGCCTACATGTTTACCAAAATCAGCTTACTTTCAGTAGTACCCAATACCATACAAGAGTTGCAGTAATCATGTGTTCCTTCCCTTGTAGTGTATATTTTGCCAGATTACACAGGCACCTTTCTTTAGTCTACTGCAACCTTTTGGATTTATTTAGATATGGAAAATGGGGAACAGATTTTTCCTGATACACATCTTGTGATGACCTTAAGGGCCATAAAGCAAATAGTAAGTTTCTTAAGAATACTTATAGGTATTTACTCTGTGGTTTAAAAAGAAACATGACAACATTTATATGTAAACAGTTTGTATTCAAATGAAGTATCTTTAAATTACCTCCCTTAGTAATAGCTTAAAAATACAACAAAATTTAACTGTACCATCATATACAATGTGTTTCTATAATATTTCTTTATCTTAATTTAACAGGGAAGAAGGTTCTGCCAAAGGTTATGTCCCTTGTAAAACTAGTACAGGACTGAGTCCTCCCTACCAAGCTACCCAGGCAATCTTGTCCAACCACCACCAAAGGCCACTACACCCCCTCCCTTTTCCCTCCCTTTCAGAGCTTTCCAAAGTTCTAAACCAGTGACTCCCATTACTGTCGATCACTCATTTAAGTAATCAAAGAACAAAAGTGCCGACCAAAGTCAGGTTCAAATGCATGTCCTCGCAACACTAGAACAGTCTCACTTAGCAACCTGGGCAGTCTAGTCTAATCTGGCTTATGGGGTACTAAGGGAATATATTTCATTTTCAGTTCTGCGTATACTGATGTCTAGGAACCATCCTTTTTCATGCAAAAATTCTATTTAACTGTTATTTATTCATTTAAATTCCCAACTTAATTCAACTGCAAGTAAGTTTGAAGGGTGCTGCTAACAATCAAACAGTTTATGCTTTTCTAAGAAAGATATATCAAAGTAACCCGAATTTCTGGAATATCAAACATTACATTCTTTTAATTAAGTCTTATTAAAAAGTGAATTTGTCTACTCACCCATATACTTGAGATATCTCTGTTCCTGATCTGTAACATTTTTATCATATTCCTGTCTAGTTTCATCAGCCTTCTTTTTGCGGAAATACTCTGCAAGTTTGTGCTGAAGTTGGTAGTTTGACTGTTGTAACTGTTCCCTTTCAGCAATGGCTTGCTGCAAAGTATCAGGGAAATCATGCATATTTCTCTCTCTCATTTTATCAAACAGAACCTCAATGTCATATGATACCTCATCTGCCATGTTTGGCTAATACCCTCAAAACAGATCAGCCTTAGCTGATCCTCTGTTATTTATACTTTTGTTATTGTTTAATCTTCAGTCAATTTTTCTGGACAAATTGTGCAGCATAGAAGTACTATAGCAAGGGAAATAACTCTGTGTAGCAAAAAGGGCAGCTACTCCAAAAATTCTATAAATAGAACAAAGGGAAACAACTTCAGCATTGTCAAATAAAGGGAAATAATTTTGGAAGGGATGAACACATCTTCATTTACATCATTTGTCAGCTCAATCACATCTAACTATATGACAGGTACATTATGCATCAGTGGCAATACACCTACAGTTTCTGACAACCTTCTTAATGTTTGGCAGCAGCTATAGGTTTAAAGTTTTTGTAGAAGTAAAATTGTATAAACATGTAACTATACTTTGGAAAGCAATTGAAATTCTGTATATATCTTTATCAATAAAACACTTTTATTCAAGAAAAGGTTTTGGATATTAAATTTCTACTGCAGGAGAACCCAATGACTGAGTAACCTAGCTGTGAAACTTTAGCCACACTTCAAAAAAAACCAAAAAAACACCAATTACGAGGGGCATTCTGAATATTCTGATAATGGATCCAGATTTATTAAACCGCTACTACCTGGTCAAATCTGGCTAGTTAAGTCCCTCAATGTATTCTCCTCTGACCTGTACACACTTTATGAGGCATTTAGTCCATTTGGAAAATGCATTTTTATAGTCCGACTTGGGTATAGTGCTAGTGCATTGGTACATAGCACACCCAC